>MU551627.1:1585275-1590275 GCA_024362625.1 Silurus asotus
TATATATATATATATATAATATAAAGCATTTCTGTTGTTTGTAGTGAAATGTGGTACAGATATGATTTTATTTTGGAGTTTAGGAAGACAGGGTATTGTTTAGGCCACAGGAACTAACCGCTGACTTGAAAAAAGAAAAAAAACCAACAAAAAATTATGACATTATCCAATTTCCAATGTGTTAATCATATTTATTCAATGAGCAGGGTTGCCAAGTTCTTTTTAGAATGTACACAAAACAGGAAAAAACATACATTTGTTTAAGTGTCTTGGGCTAGCTTCAAGTCTTTTGTGTATTTTTCTGTTTTAGGGTTGTTGTTGTTGTTGTTTTTTAACCCAGCCATTACTGTTTGTGAATAAAAAAACAAGACAACTATTATTTAAATTATTTTTGGGATATACTTATTTTTGTCCATTTTTTACAATTAAAATTTCTCCCCTAATGTGTGTTTTTGCAATTAATGAATTTAATATGATTGTATTTAAAAGAGTGTGGTTAATGAGGTAATTGACAGTTTTAAGATGAGCTGAAATGACAATCTCAACTAAAGATCTTAGTGAGACTTCAGCTCTGCTAGCTAGTTATTTGACATCTCTGCAATTTTATCACAGATTTACAACGACTTGATCTGATGTGAATTGTTCTAACAGACCCTCTGGGGAATTCTTTGTAGGTTTTGCAGTCTAATTTTGAAGTTTTAACTAGCTGGGTAGAGGGTAGCGACATGCTGGACACATTAGCAAACTGAAAAAATATATGACTAGTTAGACTTCATAATACTAATTAAAATTTTTATATTTGTGTGTGTGTGTGTGTGTGTGTGTGTGTGTGTGTGTGTGTGTATATATATACAGTGGAACCCAGTTAAGTTGATGTCCTAGGGGGTCGCCAAAAAGCATCGATGATCGAGATAAACGAAAATCAAAATGGCGGCAGTATATTAACGTGCTTGAAATTTCTTTATGTACATGATGTGCGTTAATAAATGAGAATAAATGAGATGTGCATGCACGTGTTTTTGAAGGGGTTTTTTACACAACAGCGTTGCCGCTATTTGTTTGATGAAGGCATGCTATAAAAATACATACAGTACATATTTATCTGTCAGGTCACCACCTGCCACGCCCCCTTCGGCCCCCTTCAGTGTGTCAGGTGTTTTCTCGGCTGCTTTCTCTGAAGCTCTCGGCTTCAATCGCGCACATATGGTGCTCGTTTATCATCATCACCAGCTCCTATTTAAACTTCCACACTCTCACTGTCCGTTATTGTTGGTATATGTTGGTTCAAGGCGGTCGTTGTTATCGTGCATGCGTATCCTGGTACGTGTCTTCCCACCGGCACTCTCTCAACAGCTGCACTCTTCCCAAAGCGCACCGCGGATTCCCCCTGCTTTTGCTGCTCATCCCACGTTCCGTGCCGCCAAGTGCAGCTTTCTCCTCCCGTTCATCGCATAACATTTAACCACAAAAGGCATATGTGCAGTAACTAACAGCAGAGATTCACCAGTATACAATACAACACCTGTAGCAGCTGTAAGATTTTTCCGCCACTTCCGCGAGTTCTTCTGCGGCTGCACCGAGATAACCGACGTTAAATGGCAAATTTCTCCCCCCTTGTGCACGAGATATCAGGGTTCGGCGACATAAAAGAATCGACATAACCGATAAAAAAATGCTAAGACAAAGCGAGAATTTGGCGGTTCAACTTCAAAAACGTCGACTTAATAGGGTTGTCGAGATAACCGAGGGCGAGATAAGCAGGTTCCACTGTATGTGTGTGTGTGTATATGTATGTATATATAACATTCTTTGAGTTGCTCGGGTAGCCAGTCACTCCTTAAACTCCTCTGCAGGAATTTGTGGACACACAGAGAAAATAGCTGAAGGAAAACCAAGTATTATTCGATTTTACAGTAAACATGCCTAAATATTACATCAAACAGAAAACTGAAGTTTAATGACCTGAACAATGATACAGCATTAAAAATTCCTGATGACAAATTTCATTGCCAAGCTCTTCGAAGCATTTTTTTGTCTCTCTCATGCTGGGTTTGATGAAGGGTCTTTTTGGCAACCCCATGTGTATTCTCTTGCTTCGCCTTCTTTGTGGTTCTCTGCTGGCCAACACCCGAAACACTGCAGGGCGACACCCGAAACACTGCAGGCTTTGTCCTTCTTTTCTTTTATCATCAAATCCTCCTTGTCTCTCACTCATGTTTACTTCTTTTCTGCAGCCACCTACTTCCTGTGGAAAGCCTGAGAGCAGAGCATGAGGTTCTTCTGTAAAAAGGGGATGGGCTTGAGACCTTTTAAAGTGCCCAATATGATGCAGGAGATGGAGAATACAACAGATAGTAAGAGGAAACAAATTGGTGTGGTTTTTTAGGGTTTTTTTTGTTTTGTTTTGGGGGGCAGGGGTATCCTGAATATGAATTTTATTTAGAATTAATCATACAAGTGAAAAGCCAAACAAAGCCATAATGCACTAAAGATAATCTATACAACAATGATTTTAAGTTATTAATAGTTAATTATTCAGCAACCAACTTGCACAAACACTTTGCAGCCACTGGGTGGCGACATTGCTAATAAAATAGAAAGAGACCTAAAATGAACATGGACTTAATGATTTTGTCAGTTGTTGTTGATTTAAGTGGATTTGGTGGGAGGTGTATCCAAAGATATGGCAACAAATAGGCTCATTTTATGAGCTCATAATCCAGTGAATTAATGCAATTGAGAGAGAGCGATCATAACTTGTAGTCAATGAATATACACAGCTTTTAACTACAAGCTGGGCTTTAAATACAGGAAGTATTAACTTTAATTCTATTCCGATAAACATTTATCTCTAAATAATCATTCACTCACTTAGTATTTGTTGCTTAAATCATGAATTTGTTTCTGTATATGAAAACTTGGCGAATGGATTTTTTACCTGTGAGGTAACGTGCGAATCTTTGGTCATACAGTCAGCCTTGGGTGTGTGTGTTGGTAAGCAGGTTTGCCTTATACAAGTATGACACAGAACATGTTATGTTAGGTTTCCATGACTACTCTTTCAAAATCTGAGTAAACATGACAATACAGGATCTGTAAAAATGTGTGTTTGTGTCTATTGATTTTTTTTTTTTCTTTTTCTCTTTTCTTTGCGCATGTCAAATGTCCGGCATGTGACTGAAATCACAGGTTATAAGATGTTACAAAAGAGACCGAAACCCTCTTTTAAAAATAAAAAAAACCCTTTTTTTTTTAACCCACAATCCTTTTAATCATCCTCAATGTACTGAATGTACTCTCCCTTTCTTTCTTTTAGTTTCTTTTTCATTTAATCTCACAGTTCTGTGTGTAATTACTGACCATCTGGGTCGCTGTCAGCTGAAAGAAAAAAACCCACAGCTCAGCAGATGACCAACACACACACACAAACACAACTGACAAATCTTGAAACTGAGAAATACTAAGCAGTTCTCCACTCCTCTGTTCCAATCGCACCATCATTGATTTTTATAAGAGAATTCAGCTACATTGTGTTCCGTTTTATATTGTTGAAAATCGTACAATTTCTTTTGTCCACTTCACTGTTTGATTATTAAAGCTGTTATGTACAGGCTGTACTTACATATAAACAATGTAAAAATGTGTAATATTGTAAAATGTCTAAATGGCCTGAAGTGCATATTTGTTCTTAATGCAAGGCCTTTATTTTCAATGCAAAAAAATGAAAATGGTGATGTAAGTGCCAGAGTCAAATTAGCCAGGCTCTTTGACTATAGGTGATCAAGTGACCCAGTCTGCTTAATGTTTCAACGATATTGATTTACAGTGTCATGTTTCAAAATCACTATCGGTTCTGGCAGATTCAGCCACCAAAGGAGTCCACCACCTCCCTTGAGACCCACACCCACTATTCAAAGCTTTTCTCTCAAACTCCTTCATCCTAAGACTTGTACAAACACCACGCGATAGTAAGGAAGGCAGCAGGGATTTTCTTCCATGCAATTAGTTACACATCTGTTTACAGATCATGAAATTTGGTTAAACATTCCCAGACTTAATCTGTAGATTAGTTTAGCATGTAGCTGATTGGTAGAATTAGAGGTACGCACCAGCAACAGTAATAATGTAATCTCATCAGTTAGGTGGTCTTTAGTTTACACACGCTGACCCTGTCATTTCATCCATTATATATTAATACAGTATTATTATTGTAATCACTGGTTACTGCTCTGTTATGCCACTTAGCTATGACTTCACGTTTGGTTTGTTTGGGCTGCATCCTTCTAGAAAAGTGTCCAGATTTGGTCATTGTTGCGATTAACAAGCATCGTACAGTTATACCCAAAACCCCCAAACACACTCCCACACATACACAATCATCAGACTTATTGATTTGTCAACAAAAAAAACATTAACACCCGTGTTTAACATCCAACAGACTATCTGGTAATGCTACTAGATAAGACACTTCCATACACGTATGTTTATTATGCTAATAAAATGCACCGAATGCCTCGTAATCAGGTCAGCATTTGAATTAATAATGAATCAAAGGCGTCACACCTCCATGAAATATTAATGCCCATTTTTAACACCCTTTTCTGAATTTGTGGTTTTCTTTTGAATGAGTGCCTGAGTAGAAAACTAATATGCTGCACAAACTCTGTGTGTGTGTCAAATAGACTGCATTCAGAAAATCTCTGTTGTATTGTTGGTAGAGAATAGACTGGTCAATAACTACAAATACATTTGATGTAAATATATTTAATATCAAATTTGTAAGTCTTTTTTTTTTTTATGTGTTGGTGGTATGTCAATCCTAATGGGAAAACAAAATACGGATAAAACAGACATGGGTGGGGTGTGTTTTTATTGCTAAATGATTGCAAACAGTTCTGCCACTAAAGAGGCTACATTTGAGTCATCAGGATATGAATATAACCACCGTGTGTATCTGACTCTGTGAAATTCTGGTTTAGAGGATGAATGGAAATTACCCA
>MU551627.1:1595275-1625337 GCA_024362625.1 Silurus asotus
CGTTAGTGTCTGCCTCCACTCCACATGTTTCCAGCTATTACTGCTTGGCAAAAGTGGCATTTCAGATCTGAGTCATTTCTGACACAACACTTTACAATCCAGATCTGTTTTGGGGCATACACCCTGCTTCTGAGTCACCTTTCCAGCTAAAGAGATGGTTGTATCTTTTGTATCTTTAAAAAAGATTCTTCATTTTTTTCACATTTTATTCAAAATGTTTGGAAAGAAATCTGTCTCCTGTCTGACCTCCATAACGAGATCTATTTAATCTTAGACTTGTTCTTGTTGTACGTTAGTTAAATTGAGCAGGACATAAGTCCCAGTCAAACAAATGCGGCAAATATATTAATTTACTGAGAAAAATTATCCAATATAAAATATCTGCACATTAAAAAAGTATGCGAACCTTTAGGATTAGCAATTTATTTGAAAGTAAACTTAGTCCATCTGTTTTCAAACAATGGGATCACAATCAAGTGTCAGTGAGTGTCCTGCAGTATTTAAAGGACCATGATCTTTGCAAGTGTCATCTTCACAACATGTGGCTGGAAAGTATAATATGGTATAAACAAAGGAGATTTATGAGGACCTTCAAAAATGTTGTTGTCATCAAGCGGTAAAAGGTTCCAAAACCATCTTTTAACAGTTTGGACTCCACAAATCCACACTGGGACAGATTGTGTCAGAATAGTGCAAATATATGACCATTGCTACCCTCCCCAGGAGTGATCAACCAAGAAAGATCACTCAAAAATACAAGAGGTGCAATAGTCTGCAAGGTCACAAAGGAACCCTGGGTAACTTCTTACCGACTAAAGGCCTCTCTCCTGTAGGCTTATGTTAATCTTTATGAGTGCACCATCACAAGAGCATCTTGGTGTGCATGGTGGAGTTGTAAGGAGAAAGCTACTCTACAAAACAACTCTACAAAAATTATATTGCTGCCAATCTTAACTTTGTCAAATATTATGTGGACAAGCACGATTAATAGAGCTTTTTGGTTTAAATGTGTGGAGGAAGTTAAAACCCTATATTTCAGTATAAGGACTTTTATCCCATCTGTGAAACATGGTGGTGGTAGTATCGTGGTTTGGTCCTGTTTTGCTGCATTCGGGTCAGGATTACTTGCTATCATTAATGAAACAATGAATTCAAAATTATGCACGCAAATTATAAAGGAAAATATCTCAATATCTGTTTTCAAAAGAAAATGGGTCATGCAGCCAGACAACAACTCTAAACACACATTGTTCTACCAAAGAATGGTTAATGTTAATGGTTAAAGTGTTTTTTTAATAGCTAAGTCCAAATCCTGAACATAAACCAATACAAATTTTGTGAAAGGACCTGAAGCAAGAAGTAACCTGCCAACATGGTTATAGCTGTTCTATACTGAGGAATGGGCTAAAACACTTACCAGAAACATTGATGTGCACAATGGGGTCACACCAGTTACTAAAAGCATACAGTATATTTTTGCCATGCACAGGATCATTGAATCATTTTTCTCAATAAATAAATGATGTATAATATTTTAGTTTCATTTCTTTGACAGGGTTCACATTGTAAATCTTTTTGTATGTGACAAATACAATTTTAATAATAGCATTTGTCAAGCTACTGTTTAATTCAAAGACACATTCGAAAGTTCTCAGGACAGCACACGTGACTTTAACATGAAGGCAGCATTAGTCACAGTTACAGTCTAAATTGTCATTTGAAAGAACAAGTATGGGAAGATCCACAATGTCCTGTTTGTGTGTGTGCGTGTGTGTGTGTGTGTTAGCCAGACATGTTCTTTCTAATCATTTAGGACTCCAGTGGGCCAGTAAAGCTTTCATTAAAAAGGCAGACCCGAGACACACCTCAGGACATGGCCTCTTAGAATCATATAAACACACACACACACACCTACTGCGTCAGCAGGGTTAGAGAACATTTTCTTTTGGACAAGGTAGTTAGGAAGCCTTGGCGTCCCTCTCTTCTCTGCTCTGCTGACCTGTTTCCGATTTTAAGGAGTTTCTAGGGAGTTGCAGGTTCGGACTAATGGGTTTACTGCCTGTGTGTATACAGACACATGAGCCTGTCAGCTGATGTATCAGTATTTCTGATGACAGCAGGATGAGCTGGGTGGGTTGCAGGTCATTTTCCATCTAAACACACACACACACACACACACATACACATACACATACACATACAGGGGAGGAGCAGCAATAGTAATGCCAGTTTGGGTAAAGGTTGCCTGGGGATTTTTCTCTCAGGCCGCAGTGTGCTGTGCTAATAATCAAGTGGCACATTTGCAGCTGACTGCTTCTTCCTCTCCATCTCTCTTCCCTGTGGAGATAATAGTCCACAGTCTCCACTTCTTCCTCTTAGTTCACTTCTTTCCTACTGCTCTTTCTATTTTGCTCCTTTTCCCCCCTACGATCTGTCTTTCTATACAGCGCACTATTAAAACACTATTATTCTTTGTATGAACCATAAGAGAGACATTTATTCATCAAATGTGTAAAACTCGTAACATCCATGTTGGATTTTACAAGTTTCATTAATTTCACTTATATATTCTGTTTTATTATTCAATGGTCAGTCCTATTACTTGTTTTTGATTAGCTTGAAGGTGCATGTTCATATTGTTAAACTCCACTATATTTAGTTCAATTCATTTTTAATTGTATAGTTTTTTAAACTGTGGACATTGTCTCAAAGCAGCTTTACAGAGATTAAGCAGTAATAAAGTTGTATATAAAAAAAATATATCGACAGTTGTGTTTTGACACATACATGGTAACATACAGTTCTTTCCCAAACTGTTGCCACAATGTTGGAGATACAACCTATCTAGAAATCTAATGGAATTCTAGTAGGAAACTTTCCTGAAGAGTGGAGGTCATTCTAAGTGCAAAAGGGGACTAAATGTGGAATGGGATGGACAAAAACGCACACGAGTATTAGGTTCAAGTGTCCACAAACTTTTGTCAATATATTGTAGTTCTGGTCAGTTTGATCCGTGTTCTAAATAAATGTGCCACTTGTTAAACCGTTGTAACAATAGCAACAAGCCTAAATGTGGTAATTTGCATAAAGCCAAGATGAATTTGACAAACTGGAGAAGATAACAATAAAACGAGAAATATATTGCAAACAAAACATTGAATTGACTCAAGACACGGCACAGACACACACGTGTATATACACACATATGCACACACACACATTCTCTTTCTCAGTCCCTCCCTAACTATTTGTTAAAATTCAAATAAATGTTATCAGGTTGCGTTATGTGTATTCTGTGTATGATTTAGAGCAGGCAGAACTTTAGATGAATATATTAAATAATTGACTAAATCTATTATTTTTTTATCTTTTGTATCACACATTAGAAGTTTAACTTTATACCGGCTAATGATCATTGTACAAGCGGGATACTCTGCGTGCGTTACATGATTTTAACGTGCTTCACATTGGTGGTTCTTCAACCTTCATACCTTCACTCCAAATATAGTTATGTGTAAATATTTACTCTATCCAAAACGTTTTTACCCAGAATAATTTCCTCATTTGTATCCAAGCAAATATGTACCCCCACAGTTTTGTTGTAGTTTTTAAACAACATTCAACTTATAGTCAAGATCTAATAAAATGTCCACCAGGCAGTGTTAAACAAATTCTACATTCTAATGACCCATATATAAAATAACTACTAAGAATTCACTGTTATTTTGATCCATGCAGACAGTTTTGCACTGCAAACATCAATAACAGCTTAAACATCTCAGTGCTGGTACGTGACCAGGGTATAATTTGATTGCACTCTGCTGGGAAGTTATTTGCCAGTTTGCAATTATAATTCTGTACTGCACATCTAGCCGTAGATTTGCATTATAATTCTGTACTGCACATCTAGCCGTAGATGACCTCTTTAATAAGGTAGTCATATATGTGTATTTTTGTCTATGTGCATATAAGTGTGTCTTCTGGAGAGTAATCACCTTGTTTACTCTGGTTATGTAGTTGCACTATGCGGTTAGAGTGTGTAGTTATAATGTGTTTTAAAAATTGTTAAATATTAATATGAAACTGACCATCAAATGACGAATATATTCATGATGGAAGTTTGAGTTTGTGTCTTTGCAGGTGACTGTATGGATATGCGGAAGTGGTTTGTGGTTGTTGGTTCCTCTAAATGAGCGGTGTCTTCATTGAGTTTCATGTAGAAACAATACAATTAATACTGATCCACTAAAGTTTTTTCTCTCTAATCAGATAACATTAGAGCAGGTTGTTTAGTATGGTAGAGGTGTAACTTTCTTTCTGCCTGTGGGCAGTGTGTTGTATCGTTCAAGTTTCTAAACACTGTGTATTCATAGTGTTAAATGTATTAGACCACATTCTGACCATAGAATGGTGACTGTTTGAAATTAAAAGAACCTTCCATCTGATCAAATTTACTAACATACAACATATTTCACAATACAAGTAATACTTAGTCATATGTAGTTCTTCCCCAAACTGTTACCACAAAGTTGGAAGCACACAATTGTATTGGGATGTGGTGCTATTTTTATTTTCCCTCAAACTAGGAGGCCCAAACCTGTTCCAGCATCACTATGCCCCTATTCACAAAGCCAGTTCCATGAAGATATAACATTGGGAGATTTTGTATTTTGTAACTGTGTCATAATAAGGTCAATGTAAAGATGTTTGCAGGTGTGCTTCTGATCGTTATCAGACACCTAGAGGTACATTTTGGGTTGAACAATCTGTACACCAACAACCAAAAGAGCTGAGAATTGGTTTACAGTGCTTTGGGGAAGATTATCATTAAAACCCATATACACCTTATGATAATTTAGCATCATATTCTAAAAAAAAAAGTGAGTGGAGATGCTCAAAGTATCCCTTCATTTTTAATGGACCTTTTTATTTAAACAGGCCATTCTCATGTTTTATGCTACAGGTCTGTGCTAAACAGATGGATGCACTATTACTTTGGCCACTTTGCTAGTACAAAAATAAACATGTTGGGTCCCACATGGTATCGTTTTTTTGTAATCAAGCCCACACTCTGAACTAATTCAATAGCCCTGATTTTCAATGACCTGGCTTTAGTCTTAGCCTACTTTTGCACTCTTTGTTTGTTCTCGTTTTTTTTTTTTTTTCCTGTCACAGACACAAAAACTGAATCATTTAGAGAAGTAGATCGACAGAGGCGGAAAGAAAAACAACAGTATCTCCCTCTGGTCTGGTTTAAGTATGCCTAAGTGCATCTGTGTGTGCTGTATCTTTTTATCTGGAAGACCTGTACTTGTTTTTCTTATAGTCAGCATTTTCTTCATAAAAAAAAAAATCAATTTTCTATTAATTTAGCCAATTTCTGCCCCAAATGGCCTTATTAAAAAAATATCAGTTAATAATTGAATGAAACCCCGGAAACATATGAATAACTTATGCCTATGAGATTATACCAACAATTTTACTTAGGAGGCTGCTGGAAATTTAATTGAACATTGTCTCTACATTTTTTCTGTCTTTCTTTCTCTCTTTGTCAATCTGTTGTATTTAATGGTGTGTCTGTTATGTGGTTATAGAAGGAGGCCAAATGTGGTCTGTATTGGAGCCATATACTAACACTAACTGCTACTGCAATTGGCATCTGAGCAAGCTCTAACATACCAACTAGCAACTTTCCCAGAGTTTAGTGTGCTGAAGCAAGGAGAGCTTTAAAAAAAAGTCATGAGTAGGTTTCCTCACCTACAGTAAGTTGCTTTCCCTCTGCTTAAGCCAGTGTGCAGTGATCATCACTCTGCATTGATGTTGTATACTTTAGCAAAAACACGTTTGGGCAAACTGCTGAAGGGGGAGTTGATAAATCAAATTGCTGCAGGCAACGATGTTTTATCTGAACTACAGACAAAGCACTAGGGGAAGTGTGTGTGTGTGGTATATTTCAGTTTAAAAAGATGTACGGTAGTTTCTTATCGTTCTGTACTACTTTATTTAGACACCCAAACATTTCTAAGCATAATGAATAGAGTTGGCTATGAATAATCTGTAAAATTAATAAATAAATAAAATAAATAAATAAATAAATAAATAAATAAAACCGGAGGTGTCCTTCACAGTACAGCAAATTTAATAGTAACAGAAATTCCATAAGATATTCACAGAGATTAGACACATACACACACACACACACACACACACACACATTACTTCAGATCTAATACATTGCATCGTAGAGTTCTTACTGCCAGTTCTCTCCTTTTTCTCTTTTTTTTTCTCTCTCTTTCTTGCGCTCTCTCTCTCTCTCTCTCTCTCTCTCTCTCTCTCTCAAACACACATCTTGCATGTAAAACAGGTTTGGCAGGCATTTTTTCTTGACTGCTTAGGACAGCAGGTGCAGTGTGACAGCCTAAGTGATTTTTTTTGCACGCTCACCTGGCAACAGGAGGGCGTGTGTTTGTGTGTGTGTGTGTGTTGTGCTGAAATAGCAGGTTTGTAGAGGGAGGGAACTGGATGTGCAGTTACTTCACAAACACGCCAAACCCCAGCTCCATGGAGAAGCAGTTTCAGGGGGAGTGTTTAGTGAGAAAAATGGATTAAACTGACTTGGAATTAGACATTAAACAGCTTCGGAATTACACAAAGAAGCAAAGGAAACCCATTCATCTTGTTTACTTTTGTCATCATCTCTTTTTTATTTATTTATGTGTTTATTCATTTATTTATTCATTCATTTCTGAACTCGAGGAATATCAAGGACCAGACTGAGAATTGCAAAGCGTACTGGTAGGTGAGCTGAGTTGTATATTTCCCCAACAAAGGGTTCTTTTCTTTTACAGAGGAAGGAAAGAAAGTTTACAACTGATTTCTTTAAAACAGTTTACAACAGTGTTATGCAGATTTGATTGCTTTTTATTATGTAGGTCATTTTCTTGGTATTGTTTATTCTAAATTAAACAAAGCTACAAATTTGGATGGCATATATTGATATTTTTTTCATTTCAGGAATGTACTTCAGCTATATGTTTGTATGGTTGTGAACAGATACTAACATTTATGATATACAGCTTTAACCCCTATTGTTTCTTCCCAAAAATGTCTGGTCATAATACAGATTTTTTTTACCATATGTTTGGTTAAGGCATGCAGTTGTAATATGAATTGAATTAGTGGTAATAGGTTTAATTGTATTTGTAGTTTTCTCTGTAACAATGGACACGGAAATCCTTGCATAGTTAGGACCTGCCTCATATCCGTCACATGAGAAACATGGTTTTAATAGGTCATGATGTGAAATAGGCCTTGTCCTATTTTACATGAGATTTCTTGAATTACTACCGAACTTTTCAGTAATAATTTCTGTTCCCATTTTGGAAAATGAATTTAAAATGAAATTGCCCAGTGGCAGATTTGATCTATGATCATTTTGCCTTTCCTTTAGGGGTTTGTCTTTGGAGTTGAAAAAGGATTTCTTTCCACTAGGGACTTGGTAATATTTCTCACTGCTGCTTTTAGAGAAGGGCAAGTGGGATTCCTGTAGCAGATGGGAGTGCTGGGTTGGGGAGTTTCTTTAATGGGAAAAGAGGAATGCCTATTACATATTAGCCTACAGCACTGTAAATATCAGGGAGAGCTGACAGATGGACGTATGAGTGTCTGCATGTACGTCTGTGTGTATACACAGATGAATAAACTCAAATATTCAGTAATGCAGGGCAAAAAGGGCATGCAAAGTGGTGTTTATCATCATTTATAATATAGTGTAATGCATATAGTTTGACAATATAGGCATCTGTAACCATGCTGATTGCTATCATGTAAAGAAAAAAACACAATGCTAATAGAGAGGAAATAATAACATATATATAACAATAATAACAAGTGATGAGTGAATCTAAGTATTTTTGATTCTTTGCCCTTCTCTGCCTGAGAGAGCTTTTAATCTAGCTATATTTCAAGCCTTTCCTCTATTATTATGTATGTTGTAAAGAAAAAGAAGCATATTGTGTGTTTTGGTTCTAAGCTGCTCCTTCTCCTCTCTACCTAGATCTGGCAACCTCGCTCTTACAGTATTCCTGTGGATCATTGGATTTGGTGTTGGAAAAGAAAACCTCACCTCTTTCCAGATCATGTCACAAGCACGTCATTGTGAAGCCCTGCCACGATCCCTCAGCCACACAGAGAAAGCCAGCATCACAGAGACCTCAAGGTACATCCCAATACTTATTTATCTAGGTATCTGACAAAAGCTTTGTTTGCTTAGACATGTTGAATGCTCACTGTGTTGCTTTCACTTCACAACACACTCCAAGGGCTGTCCCAATCCTCCTTAAGCAAAATCAGTTTTATATATATATATATATATGCACAGTTTTAATAATATACACTTTAAATGTATATTACTCTGCTTGTTAAAGGTTCAAAACACCAAGTCTTTTATCGTTTTTTAAACACACATGCATGTTCCATTTGTTTATTTGCAACAACCTGGGTAAATTAACATAAAGATTTTCTTTGACCAAGAAAACAAACACTGTATATATACAGTATATACTTATTCCACATTACTCTTCTTAGTAACCTGCATGTTTCTGGGAAGATGTTCCACTAGAGTCTGGAGTGTGTATTTGTGGAGATGTGTGCTCATTTAGCAATAGGGATGTTAGTTACATCAGTTACTGACAGGTTCTGGGGTGCAGTCAGCATTCCAATTCATGTTTAGATGATTGAGGTCAGAGTTCTATAGCAGGCCACTCAAGATATTTCACTAAAACGCATGTAAAGTATACCTTTATGGAGCTAAAGATCTGCTCAGGGGCATGATGCTGGAAAAGGTTTGGGTCTTCTTGTAATGTAATGCTATTACAACCTAAGACATCATGTAAAGTTGTTGGATTAAAATCATTTAAGGCTGGAAAATGCAGGCGTCCCAATAGTTTTGTCTGCATAGTGTACGTTCTATATTCTAAAGATTTTTTTTCTCTTATCCTGTCCCACCTTTGTTGTAAAAAATTAAGTTCTTTCAGTGTGTAACAGTACTTTAGCCTCTTTGCTTCAGCTCAGATAAGGGTTTTTGGTTCTGATCAATCATGTTTAGTGTTATGTTTTACAAGAAACAGTCTGACCCCAGAGAAACAACAAAAAAAAAAAACTTTATAGAAGGAACATCTGGGGGCATTATGTGTGACTTAATATAACACGACTGATCAAACCCACTCTTTTAACTGTGCTAGGAATGCAGAACCTTTGGAAACTAAACTAACATGTTACCTATTTCAAAAATAAATGCTCCTATACATCACCTCAAAGCTAAACTTTGCACAGAGGAGCATTTTATCGAGATAATGAAACACCACTATTATTTAAAGAAGTGAAAATGGGAGGAACATTAATGAAACCATAAAAGGAGGATTTTACATACTTGCAATAGTACATACTTGTAAGGCATAAAGCCATTATTGGAAGAAAATACATTATATGGACAATTGTTTGTTGGACGCATGACTATAAGATTCATATGGGCTTTATTTAACATCCCATTCCCTAATTTGTTGTTATAATAACGTCCACGGTCCTGGGAGAATGTTCCACTAGATTCTGGAGTGTACTTGTGGAGATTTGTGCTTATTCAGCATCAAAAGTGTTAGTAAAATCAGGTAGTGATGTAGGTGAAGAGGCCTGGGATACAGTCAGCATTCCAATTTAGCTCAAAGGTGTTCCGAGCTCTATATTAGGCCATTCAAGATCTACTCCAAACCCATATCCTAATGGCCCACTTTGTGCACAAGAGCAGTGTCAAGCTGGAACAGTGTACAAAGAGCCTATCGGTGTAATAACATGTCCAACTTTATGTTCATTATTACTGAGATTTTAATTTAAACACTTTAATTGTAGGTTTTTACATTTAAATAAAATAAGTACCTTTCTTACGAGGTTTGAGTTTTAGCCATGTACAAAAATATAATCTTGTCTTTGTCTTCTTAAACATTCTCATTTATTCAAAAATGACATCTGTATATTTTCTCATTTCAATTTCATGTTACTTTTGGTTTTGCACCTATTGTTTAAGCTCACTATGTTTATTGTAAACATCTGAATATCTTAGACGTGTTTTTTGGTTGACTGGCTTCCTGTATCTAAACAGCAATTAAATAATACTGAAACCTTCAGAGGATTCCACCAGGGGGCGTTGTGAGACGAGAATGAAATTTAAATTAGTCATTTTGATGGTATTTGGTTTTTACATTTGTCAGGGTGCATTTTTAGTAATATCATAATATGTTTCTTTGTTTGCATGGGCAATAACCATTTAATTGAGTATTATAATAATATAAATATTTTAATTGGTTTATTAGTTTTATGGAATATTATTAAAAAAAATATTTATATATATTTTTTTTTTTTTTTTATATATATATTTAGATTTTATTTTATATATATCTTTTTTGGATGTCTTTGCTTCAGAGATATTTGATATACATTATTGCTATAAGTAACAGAGACGAGGGAAGTATAAAGTGCACAGCTTTGAGCTTTTAGATACATTGGTATATTAGTATGTTTTGTATGTTTTTTCTTAACCTGTGTGGGGAAAAGCTTTTAGCTTCTAGTTTCTATCTGAGATAAGGATTCTGTGGATTCTGTGGATTCTGTGTGATTCTACAAGAACCACAGCATTACATTGACCAGAACTACAAAAAAGTAATTTGTATAAATGATTTATTGGTAAAAAATAAATAAAAATAAAGCAAGACTTTCATCACCTGTTAATTCTTGTGCTTTTAGAACACTTGGGTGTTGAGTGTTTGTCTAAAGTTTTTTTTTCAGTAGGAGTAAGATAGAGGAAGGAAGTGAAAAACACCGCTCAGAAAGCCTGCACATATCTGCACACAACCCCAACTGTCGCACACAGTCACCATATCATACCATCTCATGTTCTACACCACACAGACTAATTTTATACATTTTGCATGTTGTGCTTCTGTATGCATTGACACTTCTGAGTTGATGCCGAAAGGCCGAATAAAACTTTGTGGGTTCGTGTTCAGATGAGTGTCTTCTTGTGCAACTTCAGTTTGACTGACTTTTACTTCCTGTCCATAAGCAGGAAGCTTTTTGGTTGTGTGAACAGTCTGTCTGCATCTTTCTGTTGTGTGTTTAGAACTCTGATCTATAATGGGTGGATCTGGATATAACAATATGGAGGCTTCATCACATGGCTATATGTTGTGTAACTTGGAGAGGTTTATCGTCGTACTGCAATGTCGTGTCTGACTCCTTTTTTTTTTTTCTTGATTATTTATTTTTATTTGGATCCTTTTCCTCTTAGTGCCCCCTAAACCCACACATTTGCTGGCTTTGCGGGAGGACAAACGACCACAGCGAATCCCTCCAGCGCCTTGTCGCCCTCTCCCAGTACCTCCGCCCAAACCAAAAGCATTCGCACCCAAGCAGCAGAAACATCCTGCTAAGAGTGTCTGTCTCCTCATTGAGAAGTTTGAAAACTCCAGGTAAGGATGAAGTATTTGTATGTGTGTATCTTTTCAGTGTTTGTGATGTTCATGTCGTATTGTTGGAGTGCACAATATACCTGCTACACTGTGTGTGTGTGTGTGTGTGTGTGTTCAGCTTTGTCTGCAGATATAAGTTCTTCGTCAGCAGAATTAAGTTTTTTTTGTAGTAGCTACTTGTTACTAATGTCTGGTTTTGCCTCAAATTCACATACTTTCTCCTTTTTGAATTGTCTTTCTATATCCAGATACATAGTGCACCATGTTCAAGAGAAACATTGGTAGCACTTTAGAGTAAAATGTTTCTAATATGTATGTAGCAATACATATACAACACATGCAGTCTAAATTTTAATTACTTTGCCTACAATGAGCTACAATGAGTTTTGGTGTTTTACAGTACAGAAGTGTGTCATGCCAGTGGTTAAAAATTACTTTATTTTTTTTCATGTTATATCGCATGTGTAACAGCGTGCTGGTTTTCAACAAGACTTTGTTCCTGATAGTGTTTTTGTAATATAAATGAGTAAATAGTCCCAGATATTAACATTGCAACTTTTTTCAACTTACATAACATTTAGTTAGCTCTACTGCTTATGTTGCACTGTAACGCAGTCTGCAATGGATGACTGTAGTTGCAAAATAAACCCACTGAAACTGTGCATTCTAATGCTCTAATGTAACAACTTAATCATGGTACAATTGGGTATGTAATTTGCAATACATGCAATACATTGGCCAAAAACATAGACAATTCATATACTTTTTTTACTTAAATACCAGAGCATTGCATTGTCTTTCGGTTGCATTTGAATTTCTGCACTGTGTGATACAGCTAGATCAACTTTAAGTAGGTTGCACAGTAAGTACTTTCATACTGCTGGTGATCAGTGATACTATCTGAAAGATAATGCTTGTTTCCAAATAAGCAGTTTAGACTACAAATTATTCGTCTACATTCTTACATACTTTTTGTATGTCTGACGTTGTCCATTAATGTTGTCAGTAATGCAATCTTTCTTGTGTACTGTAGTGTATATTGAATAACTTGTCAAATAGAATATTATGTAGGTTATTAAGGCACATAAATAGTCCTTAGTGGTCAGTTTAGCGCTTTAGTCTGAATGCTAGAGATGAAGGTGCATTTTTGATATAGTGATATAGATCATGTACCACAACAGTAGCAGTTTGGAACCTTTACTTCTGGCATTAGAGATGCCCTTTGGTTGGACTGATTTGGTTACTTTGTTCTCAAACGCTTTTATTCGTTTACTTCCTATTGAACGGTGCTTAAGTCAGTCTTTATTTGAACTATGATTCATACGCAGAGCATATAAACAAAGACTTGCTGAATAGCACTGGCTTTTCAATCCTACCATTTTATTTACCTCGAAAGAATGAAGAAATACCAGATGATGATGTATACATGTTTGTTCTCTCGTAGGGCCCCGATTCTGGGAGTCCATCCCAAAAGTGGCTTCCGGTTGCACCTGAGGATGGAGACTCCAGCACCTGAAATCTCAGAACAGCCTCACTTTAATGATTCAGAGGTGAAGGACTCTGGGAACACATTCTTCGTGGATGAAATTGCATTTAAAAAGGACCTGCCTGCTTTAGGCTTTTTACAAAAAGACTGTGTAAAAGACACGGGCAGTCAAGACAAACTTGACCAAGAATGCCACAGTGGGGATTTGGACATAACTCAAGGTGTTTCTAACGACACCTACAACAATGCAGACGCTGATCATAACAATATTCACACAGGACATGATGTTGGGATTTTAATAGGCGGCCCGTGTGCGGTTCAGGTTGACGACCTGCCGGAGGCAAACGGGAAGATACCAAATCGTGACAGCGGGATAGACAGTCCGTCCTGTGGTGCCGAAGGAGAGGTTTTTCCAAACGAGGTTCCCATCGAAGAGGAAGAAAGGAACGACAGCATAGCCACAGAAACGGAGAGCGTGTCTTGTGTCACCACTAGCAATAAGCGGGACTCGACACAGGACGAAGATAGCGACTTAGATGAAGGGAGCAGCGAAGAACCAGAGAGCCTAGAAGTGAAAGTAAGATATACATAGTATACATACATACACACACTAGATATTCAAGTGTGGCACTTGTGCCATTGGCATAGTGTTGGACATAAGGCATAGTGTTCAGTATATCTTTTGCTAACATTTATGTCAACTTCCTGTTTTTCCCATTTGTCTTGCTCCCTAAGGCAGCTGGTGTGGTTTTGATAAGTTTAATATCCCACAAAATTACATATTAGAACTGACATCTTGCCCAGGCTCTGGTCTAGCTGTCTGCAAAAACGAGCTGACTTGCACGCAAAGGTTAGATTTGATTAAACTTTGTCATTGCACAGTATGCTAGTACAAATACAACTAAACCCATTTTGCATCTAACCAAAGATGCAAATAGCAAAGTAGAACATTTCGGCATAGTTAAAAGAAAGACAAATGATGTAAGATGGCAGTAAAGTTTAAAGTGACTGTGCTAATAACATCAATCTAGAGACATGAAATAATGTAATCAAATACACGAGAGTACACTAGGATCTGGAAAGCGATTGTAGGAGGAGATGCCAACCTGTGCAAAGTGTATATAGTTAGTCCATGAACAATGAGGGCTTGGGAAAGAGCGAAGTAGATTGACTGCTTAATGGAAGAAGCTGTTCCTTAGCCTGATAGTGTGTCACTTTGGTGTATGTATGGTTTTTGTTTGTTTAATCGTTGTTATTTGGTTTACCATCAGCTCAGCCAACGTTACTGTCGAGACCAAAACCTTTTACTATGGTGACAGCAAAACAGTAAATAGGAAGTCATTTGTACAGAAATAACTCATTTATATGTCTCATTATTTTCAAATGGCTGTTTGAATATATGTGCATACCAGACAATGACTTCATCAAGAGTAAAGGGAAAATGTAGGTTTGGAAAACACAGCCACTCCTTTACCTGCTTCAGCTTCTTCATTCTTCATTCACCCATCCTGTCATAGCTCCAGGGGAAATGAAATTGCTCTTTCTCTTTGTTAACAAGTTATGTCAGTAGGTTCCGGCGTGGTTGTAGTCAGAATTGTCATTTACGTTCATTCTGCCTTTTGTTTATACCTTTGTGTCTTCCTGTTTTGAATTCTCAACAGGTTACAGGCAAAACCCGTATTGGTTTTTGCTCTTTCTTCAGCTAGTGTATGTCTAGTTGATCATATCTTTCACTCTACTTCCTTCTTCAATCATTTGCATTTTGCTGAAAAGCTTTTAGAGTTTGAATGGATATGTTTTAAGTCATATTAGGAACAAAGCATTGCAACCCCAAAGGTACGGGTCCAATGCCACTTTAGCTGAAAGCAAAGACAGAAGTCTCCAGCCTCCGCCAACTCTTTCTAACATGAGCTGTTTTGTTTTACAATAAGATGGTCAAGGACACACATTTAGATTATTTAGAATCTAGAATAAATGTCTTTGAATCTTGAATGATTGTGATGAGTTGAGGAATTATTGTGAGCAAATTAATGTTAAATAAGGATAATATAGAAAACCATAAAGTTTTTGTAAGTAGTATTTTAGATAGCAAATGTTGGTGTTTTTTTTTTTTTTTTTTTTCTTTTTTTTTTTCGTTGTTGTTGGTAATTCAGGTGTGTCAGGAAGCATTCATTCTTTCATACCGATCTCCACCGGAAACACCCTACACATTTACAGACACACACACACACACACACACACACACACACACACACACACACTCCCCAACAGCCTCCGTTTGTCTGGGTTTTTGTGTGTCTGTGTGTGAGATTGTGTGCACAATGAGAGAGGCATGACATTTTTAGTGATTTAGCTATCATGGTGTGATACATTTACAGAAATGGGAGACTAAAAAATGCATGAAGGGAAAAATCTTAATGATATGCAGCGATGTTCTATGTATAATTTTTGTATGTATGTACAGTATGTATGTACAAAGATATGCATGTCTCTATGTGTGATTATATGTATGAGCCTTATAGTCAGACTTACAAAATGTTAAGTGTTTGCTTTTGTTGCCATACATATCTTTACACTCACTTTGTCTCTACCCTTTAACCATCATTTCCATATTCTCAGCCTGCTATGGAGGGGGGGGAGGGGTGGTGGTGTATATTACACCTTTTTCAAACCTACAGCTATTTCATGAGCATCAAAGAAAGCACAACATTAATAATGCTATTGGAGCATTAGGAAGTGGTATACATTTTAGACCATGGATGTGTGGAAACCAGTGTAGAAATGAAAAGATATGAAAGTAAAACGTAATTAGGGGGCATTTTAGGCTGTGCATGTGATTCAGATTATTGGACTGAACCTTTTTTTGACGTTCACAAGAAGAAAAAAACAATTCTGTTCAAACACACGTCAGCTGGATGTTAATATCCATCAGACACATTGGCAGTTTGAAGGAATTAAGAAAATGCCACATTGTGATGCATATATACTGTATGGACAAAAGTTTGTGGACACCTGAGCATACGATTTTTATGTTTTTTAAACATTCAATTCAAATGTACATTTAGTGCCCGTTTGCTCTTATAATAACGTCCACTCTTCTGGGAAGATGTTCCACTAGATTTTGGAGTGTGGTCAAGGAGATCTGTGCTCATTTAGCCACAAGAGTGTTAGTAAAGTCAGGTACATATGGGTGAGGAGGCCTTGGGTGCTGTCAGAGTTCTAATGTATCCCAAAGGTGTTCAGTAAGTTTGAGGTTAAAGCTTTATAGTATACCAATGAATATTTTCTACTCTAACCCACTACAACCATATCTTTATAGAGCTGGCTTTGTGCACAGGTATATTGTTATGCAGGAACAGGTTTGGGTCTCCAAGTTCAAATGAAGGGAACGTTTAATGCTAACACATCCAAAGGCATTCTATACAATTGCTTGCCTCCAACACTGTGGTAACAGTTTGGAGAAGAAACACAAGAGGATTAGCTCTTTGTTTGGATAAGGATAGAAACATATGATTGTGTAAAGAAAGCTTTTTTATTAGTTTGACATTCTTCGAAGACCTTCAAGGAAGCTTCAGTGAGCCTTGTCTAGGTGTTGAAAGTAATGTTTCTTCTCCAATATCATTTGTTTCCACAGGTGGTGCAGTCCGAGTCTCAGAAGCTGTTTAATATAGCACAAGAGCTTCTCCATACAGAGGAAGCATACGTCAAAAGACTTAACCTGCTAGATCAGGTATATATCAAACTCACATACACTGCCCTACACTCTGCTTCCTGTTTCAGGCTTTTTACAGTACGTCCTTCTCTGTAACCTCTTGCTTTTAACCCAAGTACATTTGTAACCAAAACCACTCTACCATTAATACCAATCATTTTTCTGTACTCCCTTCAAAAAAAAGTTAAATATAAAATCTGTACTTGTAAACATTTTATAAAGTAATATAATCGTGACATATTGTACAAATTAAGCAAATCTAAAACGGGATCTTTCAGTATTTTAGACTCAGCTTGGCTTTCCAAGTTTATCACAGCAACCAGAAAGGAGAAATCAATATCGTTTTAATTCTAATAAACTAAAATGGGTTCCTGGGTTAGTGGGTACCTCTTGATAGGTTGCTAACAGGACATAATGGATAAATGTAATGTATTTTATATATGGGCTACATATTTTATACAGTTACTGGTATGCATAAGTTTACAAAGCTTTTTTTACGCAGTGCTGTATCTGTCTCATTCTCTTTCTCTTTGTCTGTGTGTCTCTCTCTTTCTCTCATTATAGGTGTTCTGTACTAAGTTGACAGAGGCAGGGATTCCTACAGATGTAATTAATGGAATCTTCTCAAACATCTCCTCCATCTACCGCTTCCACTATCAGTTCCTGCTGCCTGAGCTACAGATGCGAATTACTCAAGAATGGTGAGATTTCCTTATTTTTGCACAAGAAGATTTTTTTCCCTCCTTTTTAAAGTATTACATAAAAAAGGAAACAATTCAAGTTACCTGCAGTTTTACTTATGGTATATAGCTCATTAGTATAAATCAAAACACAGCAGGAATAATACAAACCTACCATATGGTGATTTAGATATTCCTCAGAACGGGTCACTTTGATAGCCAGAGCAGCATGTGCATTATGGCTGAACTTTTATTTTAAAATTGTCGGTTGTTATTGAGTGGTACATGTATCGGCTGTCCGACAAAATGGAGTGGGTGTGTACCTAAATGCTTATGACTTTATGTTTGGAGGAATCTGTTTTTTTGGATTTGCAAGATCAATACTGTACAGTACATGTAACAACACACTTGTGGATCTGACTGCTTTACAGGAACACAAATCCACGTATAGGTGACATCCTGCAGAAGTTAGCTCCCTTTATGAAGATGTACGGAGAATACGTGAAAAACTTTGACCCTGCAATGGACCTGGTCAACACATGGACCCAGAAGTCAACCAATTTTAAAAGCACGGTTCAGAATATCCAGGTCAGAGTCAGTGTATGGATGTGTGGGATTTGTGAGCTGGTTATATATGCTTATATAAAGCAGATACGTTTTTTAAAGCTGTGAATAAACCCTGTGTTAGTCAATGATCTGAAAATATAAGCAAAGCCCATGGGTGAGGTATCTTGAGGGGTGATTCCACTAGGCATCTAGCAAAGGAAAGAATCTACTGCTTTACCTTGATACCTCTGCATACCTTCAGTGGGCTTGTAGAGTGTAGACTGTATGTGGAAATGTTTTTTTTTTCCTTTCTAGCGAATTAATACTAAGCTGTTTCATGTGCATGTGTATTTGTGGCCATGCAGAAGCAGGATGTATGTGGTAACCTGACATTGCAGCATCACATGCTAGAGCCAGTGCAGCGTATTCCTCGTTATGAGCTCCTCCTCAAAGACTACCTGAAGAAACTTCCCAGTGATGCACCAGATAGGAAAGATGCAGAGAGTAAGTTGACCAGTCACCAGGTCCAGAACCTTTACCCCCCCCCATGTTTGGGTGTGTATGTGTTTGTAAGTTCATGTGAGTGTAAGTGTGTGTGTGTGTGTGTGTGTGTGACCAATTTCAGCCCTTAGAAAACGTTACGCTTCCTCTTCTTTTCATCGTGTTCCCTTTAAATTGCAGAGTAGAAATATCTTTGTGTACAGTATTTGGCCCTTATTACATCCTGTATTGGATGAAAAGTAAGAAAAGATGATACTTAAATATTACTCAAATTGCCTAAACAAACTTGTATAGCATTTCCTTTCTTAGACTTGATAAAAATGCATGATATTTGAACCATCACCAAATCTTGAAACTATTGTTCTTATGAACAAATATCAGCATGATACATTGAATGATGTACTGTATAATTTACATTGCAGAAATATTCCCGATAAGCTCAAATGAACCTTATGAGCTGCATTTTAGTGTGCTCATTATATAGCAATAAAATGACATTCCATTTGTTATTTTTTCTTTATCTGTGAGTGTCTACAAGCAACACGTTCTAGTGCTGTTAAAAAAAAGTCTGTTCATTTCCATCCTGTGTGTGTTTGTCATTTAAATCATGCAATAAATCAGTCAGATATTTTAAAAACATTGACGTTCTCACTCTCACTTTTTCAGAGGCTCTGGATTTGATCTCCACAGCAGCTAACCATTCTAATGCTGCTATTAAGAAGATGGTAGGTGTAGGCTTATATTGCACTCATCATGTTGTCAGACAGGATGTACGGTTTCCACTTCCTGTTTCTGATACTTCTCACACACTCAAATGCGTATCTAGCGCGTTCTCACTTCTTCGGTTTTGTTTTTGTTGTCTCCCTCTCTGCTTGTATTTCTCTGTTCCTGATTGTAATCCTTTGACCGTTTTCAAATGAAGGGTGATTTGTTTTGTGCTCTTCATTTAATAAGTCTGATAATCAATGTTGCCAGAAACTGTAAAAACCTATGTAGTTTCTCCAGCCCTGGTGTGTAAAATTGCACGTTTCTTAAAAGGCAAAAAAAAAAACCCAAGTCATATGATATGTCCTAAGGGGGGTTTATTGTTGTGTGTGCATCATTAGGAGAAGATGAATAAGCTGCTGGAGGTGTATGAACGGTTGGGTGGGGAGGACGACATCGTTAATCCGGCTAATGAACTTATCAAAGAGGGTCATATAAAGAAGATGTCTGCGAAAAATGGCACAGCCCAAGACAGATATCTTTATCTGGTGAGTCTTTATTCATGAGTCACTGTTCAGTCTCCTTTTAATAATGATGCCTCCTAAACAGACTCCAGATATTTCTGAACAGATTTAGCTGAAACAAAGACATCAGCACTTATTCACAGTTTGAATTGTCTGTCTGTGCTTTCTCTTCACAGTTTAATAACATGCTGCTGTATTGTGTGCCTAAACTGCGCCTGATGGGACAGAAGTTTAGCGTCAGAGAGAGAATTGACATCGCAGGCATGGGGGTATAGTAGTGTTTGATGATTTTTAAAATAAAATTAACTCTTTCTTTGACAGGTTTATGTGAATAAGCAAGTATGTGTGCTTGCAAGAATCAATACGTGATATTTAATGTAATATTAATATGTAATATTTCAGGTTCAGGACGTTGCAAAGCAGAACCTCGCCCACACCTTTACCATTGTTGGAAAGAAGCGCTCTCTTGAGCTACAGGCCAGGTATGTGTGTACTGTGTGTGTTATTGTGTGCGTGTGTGTGTGTGTATACAGGGAGTGCAGAATTATTAGGCAAATGAGTATTTTGACCACATCATCCTCGTTATGCATGTTGTCTTACTCCAAGCTGTATAGGCTGGAAAGCCTACTACCAATTAGGCATATTAGGTGATGTGCATCTCTGTAATGAGAAGGGGGTGTGGTCTAATGACATAACACCCTATATCAGGTGTGCATAATTATTAGGCAACTTCCTTTCCTTTGGCAAAATGGGTCAAAAGAAGAACTTGACAGGCTCAGAAAAGTCAAAAATAGTGAGATATATTGCAGAGGGATGCAGCAGTCTTAAAATAGCCAAGCTTCTGAAGCGTGATCATCGAACAATCAAGCGTTTCATTCAAAATAGTCAACAGGGTCGCAAGAAGCGTGTGGAAAAACCAAGGCGCAAAATAACTGCCCGTGAACTGAGAAAAGTCAAGCGTGCAGCTGCCAAGATGCCACTTGCCACCAGTTTGGCCATATTTCAGAGCTGCAACATCACTGGAGTGCCCAAAAGCACAAGGTGTGCAATACTCAGAGACATGGCCAAGGTAAGAAAGGCAGAAAGTCGACCACCACTGAACAAGACACACAAGCTGAAACGTCAAGACTGGGCCAAGAAATATCTCAAGACTGATTTTTCTAAGGTTTTATGGACTGATGAAATGAGAGTGAGTCTTGATGGGCCAGATGGATGGGCCCATGGCTGGATTGGTAAAGGGCAGAGAGCTCCAGTCCGACTCAGACGCCAGCAAGGTGGAGGTGGAGTACTGGTTTGGGCTGGTATCATCAAAGATGAGCTTGTGGGGCCTTTTCGGGTTGAGGATGGAGTCAAGCTAAACTCCCAGTCCTACTGCCAGTTTCTGGAAGACACCTTCTTCAAGCAGTGGTACAGGAAGAAGTCTGCATCCTTCAAGAAAAACATGATTTTCATGCAGGACAATGCTCCATCACACACATCCAAGTACTCCACAGCGTGGCTGGCAAGAAAGGGTATAAAAGAAGAAAATCTAATGATATGGCCTCCTTGTTCACCTGATCTGAACCCCATTGAGAACCTGTGGTCCATCATCAAATGTGCGATTTACAAGGAGGGAAAACAGTACACCTCTCTGAACAGTGTCTGGGAGGCTGTGGTTGCTGCTGCACGCAATGTTGATGGTGAACAGATCAAAACACCGACAGAATCCATGGATGGCAGGCTTTTGAGTGTCCTTGCAAAGAAAGGTGGCTATATTGGTCACTGATTTGTTTTTGTTTGGTTTTTGAATGTCAGAAATGTATATTTGTGAATGTTGAGATGTTATATTGGTTTCACTGGTAAAAATAAATAATTGAAATGGGTATAAATTTGTTTTTTGTTAAGTTGCCTAATAATTATGCACAGTAATAGTCACCTGCACACACAGATATCCCCCTAAAATAGCTAAAACTAAAAACTACTTCCAAAAATATTCAGCTTTGATATTAATGAGTTTTTTGTGTTCATTGAGAACATGGTTGTTGTTCAAATTAAATCCTCAAATAAAATTAATCCTCAAAAATACAACTTGCCTAATAATTCTGCACTCCCTGTATATTAAAAATATACCATAAAACAAATATTTTCTATAGAGCAATTAAAATGATCTTTCCTGCCATATTTCTAATATAAAGTTTAAAGATAATAGAAAGATGAGAACTTGCTATGATTTATGATACTAGTTGCCATTATAGTGTATTTTTCATTTTGACATCCTTTTGTACCCCCGAGTCACTGTATCAGTGTAAACAGGTGGTTAGGAAAACAGGTAGAGAAAGAATATTCAGCAACTTGGTACTAGTGCTAAAAAATCATTTAAACCAATCATTAGCAACCTGTTAATAACTACATACTTAAACAAGACACTATGTAAATAGATGATTAATTGTTTGGTACAGCCAACGGGAATGGTAAAATACAATCTTTATAAAAAAAATTATCAGCAGACCTTGTTGTAGTCAAATTTGTTATGTGGCATGTGTTCAGGTTGCTCAATAAGTTTCTGCAGCTTTATACTGATTGGCCCAATTCAAATTTGACTTTCCTGGATGTCATACACTATATTGCCAAACATTTTGGGTCACCTGGTCATAAGTATGTTATGTGATTTTTTGCTTTTTTGCATTGCATTCCACATTGAGTCCCAGTTTTCCCTTATAATTCCCTCCACTCTTCTTGGAAGATGTTTCACTAGAGTGTGCTTATAGATATTTGTGTTATCAGCCACAAGGGTATTACAAAAGGCAGGTACTGATGTAGGTGAGAAGGCCTGGGGTGCGGTCAGTGTTCCAAAGCCTCTCCAAAGCATGTTATCCAGATCTTCATGGAGCTCACTTTGTGCATAGGGGCATTGCCATGCTGGAACAGGTGTGGGTTTCAAGTTTCCAAGTTCAAGTGAACACCAAATTTTATTATAGCACATCTATCGACATCCTATACAATTGAGTGCCTCCAGCTTTGTGGTAACAGTTTGGAGAAGAAGGTCAGGTGACCCAATACTTTGGGCAATATAGTGTATGCACACACCCAGTTGGTTTTTTTTTTAATATATATATATATATATATATATATAAAATGAATACCAACTATTCCCACCTCTCTTTTGTTCTTTTCCTATATGTGCTTTCTTGTTCTTAGGTCATTTTGGCAACAGTTGATAAACAGAAACAGAAAAGCGAGACATTTAATAAAGCCTTCAGCAGCTCCTTATCCCGTGATGAAGAACACACACCTGACTCACCGGTACATTATTCTTTTTGTGTTTATTGCTTGTGAATTTAATTATGTCGCTTTTGTCTGTCTACGTCTCAATTGTTAAGTATTTTTATTCAGCTCCATAATTATGGACATATTTGGGACGTTAACACAAACAAGTTACATAAGCATGACAAACGAGCAAAATTACAAGCGCATCATGATTTCGAATATGCTGCCCCTAACAACTCCAGTTCTGAAAGCCTAGTTTTTGGACATGGATTGCTTACTTTGACTGTTCACTTTCTTTTAAATATATTTTTCTTTTGACTTCTCCCATTAGAAGTCGCCACAGTGGATCATCCATCTCCATACCCCCCTGTTTTCCCTTTACCACATACATAAACCTCCTCCTTGGATTTCCCTTTTCCTTCTTCCTGGCGGCTCCATCCTCAGCATTCTCCTACCAATATACCCCATGTCCCTCCTCTGCACGTGTCCAAACCATCTCAATCTCAACCCCCTCACCTTGTCTCCAAAACGTCCTAAATGCGCGGTCACTTTTCTAATCCTGCCATCCTCGTCACTCCCAATGAAAATCTCAGCATCTTCACCTCCTGTCTTTTACTCAATGCTATTGTCTCTAAACCATACAACGTCTCACCACAGTCCTATAAACTTTCCCTTTTACTCTTGCAGATACTCTTCTATCACAAATCACTCCTGCTATCACTCTTTTCCACCCACTCCACCCTGCCTGCACTCTTTTCTTCACTTCTCTTACACACTCCATTACTTTGCACTGTTTGCACTGTTAACCTCAGTTACCTAAACTCATCCACCTTTACCACCTCTTCTCTCTGCAACCACACCACTCCACTGCTCCCTCCCTCTTATTCACACACATGTACTCTGTCTTACTCCTACTGACTTCCATTCCCCTTCTCTCTAGCATGTACCTCCACCTCTCCAGGCTCTTCTCAACCTGCTCCCTACTCTCACCACAAATCACAATATCATCCGCAAACATCTTAGTCCATGGAGACTCCTGTCTGACCTCATCCGTCAACCTGTCTATCACCACTGCAAACAGAAAAGGGCTCAGAGCCGATTCTTCTTGCAGTCCAGCCTCCACCTTGAACCAGTCTGTCGTTCCTACTGCACACTTTACTGCTGTCCTTATACATGTCCTGTTCACTTTCTTTTAAGAATATTGGTGAAATAAATCACGTGTCTTTAAGCAGGGGCTCTGAACATCCCAGACTGGAGTTGTTCTACATTTACAACATAGACATTATTAAAAGCATATTGAATTGTTCCTTTAATGATTGCATAAACCCAATTTTTTTATCTACACAGAATCCATGGAGTAATGCATCTGTGGATTCAGATGGAGGTGCGAATGAAAGGGTGAGTTTCTAAATGCATACCTGGAACTCTGACTATCTTGTTCTCTCGCATGTGCACTTTTTTCTCCTCCTTTGCACACTCGGTTTCTGTCATCGCCTCATAAAAGAGGCAGATCCACCAGTGAATCCAGAAATAGTATATTATTCGTTTGAATCTAGAAATACCAGTGAATCTAGAAATAGTGCATTATTCATTTGGTGCACTGTTGTGCTGCGCTGCATGCTTAAAATGTGTGTACATGTGTGAATTTTCTGTGTAGAAAGGTTCAAAGAAGCGAGAAAAGGAGAAGGAGACTTGTAAAGGCTGCAATGAGACATTTCACTTCACGAAACGCAAGCACCACTGCAAGAACTGTGGCGCGGTGAGTGGCAGTGTTAAGTGAATGTACGTCTCCTGCTTATGTGGGGCAAAGTTTCAGCGTCACAGTTATGACATTTTTGGGTATTTTCCACTTCAAGTTAAACAATCCTTTTGCCATTGATATTATAATAAGTCATATAATGTCAGCTATCATTGCCATTGTTCTGCCGCTTTTTGTATCGTATTTATTAAGGTATTTATTTAGTCAGATTATGAATATACAGTAAAGCTAAAACTGGGGCATGAGTTCAGGCTTTAATTCTGAGTGCGGGGGGATTCTCGGAAACATGTTTTTTTTTTTTGTTAGTTTGTCTTTTAACTAATATTAATCTAAATTGTGATCGTATGTTTGATAAGATTATCATATGCCAATCTGTCGTGTGTACAGCATGATTGTGGCATTCGTGTGACCTTTCCTACATCTTTGCTGCACCCTGCAGGCCATCTGTGGTAAATGCTCAAAGGTGTCCGAGACCAAGAACATCCGCACGTGTAAGCAGTGCTTCGAAGTCCTGCAAGGGCTTGATGGCACACCAGGGGGCAGTGTTGAGCAGAAGAAGAAAGCAGCAGTCGAGGTGAGACGCAGAAAACTCTAAATGAGTCACTTTATTTTTTATTTTTTTGTAAATAGCTTATTAAAAAAGAATTCTAATTGGAAATGCCCCCAAATGATACTTTTCCACAGTTAGCTTAAATGTTCAAAGATGTCTGGAAAATGAGTAAATCTGTTTCAAAACACAATACCACCCACCTGTTTTCAGAAGTGCACTTTCACACCACAACTGTGTACCACATACTCCAGTCCTCTTAACAGACAAGCAGCACTCATTTCTAAATATACACCTACTTACCCACAAACATGCACATGATGATTCCCACGAAAAACCGTCTGTGCCAGTTGTAGTACTACCCGCTTTGCTTTGATACAGCGGCAGGTATCACCCTGACACTTTAATACCCGTGCAAGTAATCTTGTTATACACACATAATTATGCCAACATTTTTTTTTCCCTGCAGAACAGTGATTCCTTTACACAAGACTTCTGCTAGTATATGTTGCAAATGCATACTTTATATTCCTACTAATTGACTAGTTTAAATGTAAAATAAAAAAAAAAAGAGCGAGTTTAGACCACCGTTGTGTTGGTATGTTTTGGCACTGCATGTACTGTATAATTTAAATTGTGGGTCTAATTGTAATCTTGTGTATAATCTTATTTGATGTTGCAGAAGCAGCTCTCTTTGACAGAAGATAGTTGTGTACTATGCAGCCAGCTCCTGGTTCAAGAGAAAGGAAAGAGCTGGACCAAGACCTGGGTGGCCATTCCAAGAGCAGAACCATTAATGCTTTACCTACAGACTGTTAGCCAGGTATTACATTGTGTGTGTGTGTGTGTGTGTGTGTGTGTGTGGTTGTGTGTGGTTTATCTGTCTGCTTCTTTGGGAATGATTAAGATTGAGGTCAGTAGGATTGTCTCCTTACCTCGAATTGTCTGGCCGGTGCTCACTCAGTTAACACTTAATCTGACTCTGTCTCTTCACATCACATCTATATGTTTGTTTATCTGTATTGTCCTTTTAAATATTAATTTTTTTATTTACAAGGTTATTTTTTTCCCTTTCATACCAGACTCATTTTAGGAACAGCCCATGTTTTTTATTTAAAAGAAGCAAATGAAGTGCTGCATAATCCCGCCAGGTGTAATACCTTTAAAGAATGAGATTAGGATCATGCACAATCAGCTCCAGCAGTATTTTAAAGGTTAAATTGTTCAGAATATGAGACTGGATTTGTGGATAATTATGTTAATATGACCATTAATATTTTTTTTTAAAGTCCCCTTTTAAAAGTAATACCTTACTAAAAAAAGATTAACAAGACTGCATGAGTTACGTTTATTAGTGCCTCAGCATTTCTGTAATCCTTGATGAAAATTGTGAACATTTTACTCAATATAATCTTCGCAGATCCTTTCGGATTCTGGATCCTCACTTGTGGACAAAGGTTTTTTAGTAGTGTTTAGATAAGATCACTGGAATAGTCTTGTTCATCGTCCACTTTTTGTACATTTTGGATGAGTGTCCAACTGTAAGATCCAGGACCAAGTTTTATCATTGTGTCAGAGGGAGTCGCTGTTTGTTCTTCAAAGACATGAAAAATATCATATTATATAAATATATTATAAATATATATGATATGCTATGAAAAAAGATATAAAGGTGGTATCTAATTGTAGATTCGGGCACTTGGTAATTGGTGGGATTTAGTGATGCTAATGTTCAAGCATCATTCAGAATTTTTTTGCATCTCATCTGCTTTTTGTGACAGCAAAAATTTGTGTCCTTTTTACAAACAGATTCTTTACTGAGTCTAATTTGTCTTGCACTAAAATTTCAAAGCCCTGAGGGAGAATATAAGCATTGTTAGACTTGTAGTCTTTAGTAGGTACTGTCTGTTTGGTGGCATGGTCTATACACGTACACACTATGGATGTGCATCCCCATAACTGAACAACAATACGATACATTAAAGATCGCATCGATTATGATGCAGTGCGATCAGGATTTTAAATCGATTTAACACAATGCGATTCAATGGAAAAAAATATGCTGCAATGGAATTCAATACGGTACAAATTTGCTTTTATTTCTTTGGTTCAGACAGACAGCAAATCATAACTTTACGTAAGTGCCAACTAACGCATGGCCCTTTCACAAACAGGCCTTTGTGGTGGCAAAAAAAAAAGATTAAATAAAACAATATCTGTCTCCAGGAAGATGCAGCTCTACCTCTGCCATGTTAATCTATAATTTATGTGAATCTCAGCACACGCCTCGGTCTCTGTAGTGTTGTGATACGTCGTATTCACGTAGCAGCAGTGGTGCTGAGAGAACGTGTTGAAGAAATCAATCTACATAAAAAATATGAATCACAAATTATTGGTCACTTTCTAAATAATAAGAGTATAGTGCATGTAATAATTGTTTTTAAAAAAAGGAAATCAGTTTTTATATCAATGCAAATATGTTAAAAACACTTTTTTAAATCGATGTATAACATTAACTTTTATACCGATTACCATTTAGTGAATCTTACCATCCTTAGTGCACACACACACACACACACACACACACACACGCACGTGTAGACAGAAATACATTATTCAAAGAAATTAAACTTTTATAACTTTATTCTGTGGGGGTTAAACTGCTGTATTAATATTGGATCATAAACAATAATAATTGGTTTTGATTGTATTATTGTTTAAAGTTTATCAAAAAGGCCACACAAGTAATGATTTAAATGTTCTAATTGAGTGTGGCGTCGATTGTAATCTTGTACCTACTGTTCCATTAATCTCAATCATTCGTGGCCTTCCTGCTCAGGTTCATAATGATTTTAAAGCCTATACCCAGGATATATAAATAATCTAATATAATAATTTAATCTGAACGCTGTTCAGGAACAGTTCTCGGAACCTAATTATTATTATTTTTTTTTTAATAGGATGTGCGCGGGACTCGGACGATCTCTCTGCCTGGTTCTGAGGTCACCACGTTGTTAACACCCACTGAGAAGTCGGAAAGCAAGCATGTTTTCAAGCTCAGCAACTCCCAGCATGCACTTCTCTTCAGTGCCGTGGATGTAGAATTAATGGACAAGTGGGTGGAGCTTCTGTCCCAGGCTACAAAGAAAGTGGCTCTAGAAACATCACTAAGCCTGGCAGAGCACCGCAAGAGCCAATGAGAACAGGCATTGAAGCAACAGAACTCTGTCTTCTTGAACTTGTTACTTGAAGTTACATTGTCCTCAGCACTTTTTCTTTATTTTTATTAGTTCTTCTTCACACTTTACTTTCTTTTTTCCCACAAAAGCACAATGCATTTGTATACATACATTCATTGTTCCAATCCATCAGTCACTGGTGTGATGATGGTTCTTAAATGCACCGCCCCCTTTTATTTTTCACAAGTCCCTGGTTGTTATAATTTTTTTTTTTTTTTAATTAAATATTTCAAGATGAATGTTTCTGATAGGCGATTGTTCAATGTTCTTGTTTAGCATTAACTCACTTTCACTTTTGCTCCAGACACCATTTTTTTAAATTTTCATCACTATGTGATTTTATTATTTTTTTTTTAATAACCTTTTGCCCTCTGCCTGCATACCATGTTGGGGTTTTGTAGATTTTTTTTTTCAGGTTAATGAAAGAAAAACCTTCATTTAAAGTAAGACAAACAAAGGTGGCGGGCCACTGATTTTATTCTGCTGTAATATCATTTTATCATTAGTCTTTTTTGCTCAGCTCATGCATTTCCATTGCAATTCATTGTAATTCTACATGGCCCTTTGAATAATCTAGCAAACCTTCACCCCTCAGTATGTCTCATGTATTTATTCTGTATTGTAAGTATTGTAAGAGTTAGCTACCAGCCTGTAAGTGAAACAAACGACTCTTGATAGTGTCACATGCTTGTCATATTTATAATTCTGCTTTCAAAAAACAAACAAAAAAAAAAAAAACTCAAGCTTTTCTGCCTTCTGAATATGAATTTTAACCTACAGAACAAGGATCATTTGCCTACATTTTTAAACCAGAAGTGTTCACAAAATGAATTGTGTGTACCATAATCATCAGAATAAAATAACATCCAGCTTCTATGTTTCATTTTTTTTTTTAGTTTCACTCTATTTATAGTTAAACCTCTTATCTTAACCTCTTATTATTCTTTTTGTGCTTCCATTTTATTTTGCTGGTTCGTTTTGTGTTTAAGTTTCTTTTGTAAGTCTTGTAACTTTTTTACACAAATAATACCCAGGATGTTGTTATAGTAAAGACAAGTTTATAGGTTCCTGTTTTCTGTGGTTTTAGGTTGTCTGTCTTTCTGAAACTAAAAATATCTGTACTGATGTATTTTGACAATGTTCTGCTTTTCAGCATAGTACAGTAAGTAAATACTTCCAGATAATTTTAAGGACTTCAGCAAAAGTCTTTCCAAGTTTATTTTACATAAAGCGTATAATTGAATAATGTTGACAGTATTTTTACTGCGTGTGTGCATGGTGAAAATTTGACTATTTTTTGTTTACTGTTTTTGCTTCTGAAATACTATATACTTAAATAGGGTTGTCCAGGTAGGGCTTTACTCCTATGACTACCATATATATATATATATATATATATTTTAAGGACTTCAGCAAAAGTCTTTCCAAGTTTATTTTACATAAAGCGTATAATTGAATAATGTTGACAGTATTTTTACTGCGTGTGTGCATGGTGAAAATTTGACTATTTTTTGTTTACTGTTTTTGCTTCTGAAATACTATATACTTAAATAGGGTTGTCCAGGTAGGGCTTTACTCCTATGACTACCATATATATA
>MU551627.1:1626447-1730963 GCA_024362625.1 Silurus asotus
TAGCAGGCTGTTCTTAACCAAGCAGTTGTCCTGATGTGTTAAAAATCCTGACAGTGTTGCTGCAGTCAGTACACTGATAATAAATTTATGGCACGACATGGAAATGTCACATCCCCTACTGACGTTGCTGTATAAGGAGCAGTGTACCAACCAAATAACACCTGGTGAGCTGTGGGCCATTTTCATTGATGAACAATAGAAAATTATATGCATCTGTTTCTTCTTTTTCCTCTGTCTGTTTGCATCTCTCTCTCTCTCTCTCTCTCTCTCTCTCTCTCTATATATATATATATATATATATATATATATATATATATATATATATATATATATATATAAAATGTTCTCTCTATCATGAAATAAACTAGTAGGATATATTTGATAGCAACTGTCTAATTCACTTACTCATTTTAAGTTTATTAATTTCATTCTTTGTCGCAAGCTGTAAAAACCACAACTGTAGGGTAGTAGAGAATGAAAGAGACACTTCCTGTCTTGCTGAAACACATCTTTTTTTTTTTGATGACATCCGTGCTAGGCGTATACTTCTGCTTATCTGAAAACGGAAAGGAACTTTTCTGTACAGCCGTGTGCCATCAGACTAGTGGGTGACTCAAGCCGTGCATAGGCCTTAAAAGCTCTTCTCCAGCTTCAAGACAAAAAGTCGTCGTGTTTCTGTAAGTCACAGTCTGCTGTTCTTGTGAGGTCAGGGGGTAATGGAGTCCAACGTAACACCGGAAAACAAAAAACAGACCAAATACCAACCAGGTAACCCCAAATACATACATACCCACACACACACACACACACACTTATACATGTAAATGTATATACAATATATGTATGTGTATATATTCTGTTTTATTTTAAATACAGATTATAATACAGATTTATAATCATTTGAAAAATATTGTATGGTATAAAAGCAGTACTGTTACATAGGATCAACTGTATTTACATATAATGTGTATATTTATGTATAGAACTTTTAGTGTATAGTATTTAAAGTAAGTTGAATTCAAAAACATAATACCCAGAACTGAGTTTTGAAAAAAATGAAACCAGATTTTAATTATATTCTTTTTTTATTTATTTTTTATTTTTTGTATCTATATTTAGCATTAGTAATGTAAGTATATATATTTTTTAAAAGCTTATACATTGGATTTTCTAATTGTTACTGTGGAACCTTAACGGTTTTGGACAATAGAATATATTTTGCCAACAATAAGTAAAATGTATCATCTTTTTTTTATTTTATTTTTTTAAGTCTAGAAACAGGATTACTATACAGTATGTAACTGTTTCGTTAATGTTTACATTAAATAAATAAATACTGCATATGGGTTTTGACAATCATCCAGCAAAAGAGATTTCTACCCTCCACTTATGTGTATTTAGATTCAGCCAAAGTCGTTTGTTCACTTTTTGAGACTTACTCCAAAGAGTCCAGAGGCTGTATGAAATGCCAAAGTGAACAACAGGAAGTAACAATGGAATCAGTTAGTTTCTTATTTCTTTTTTACAGTGGGGGAATAACAAGCACAGTTTTGCTGTGTATTTCTGTAGAAGAAAACAAAGACAAATATTAGATCATTGGTTTTGACCAGTGAACAAAGTTAAGAAATGATCCACTATATTTAGAGAAGTTTTCAAAATTTATTTTCCATGACCAGGAAACTGTTGATCAACTGCAAGCTAATTGTTGGGATAAAGGATAAAGTTCAGCTTCCAGTTTTCAACATTTTTACAGAGATTAAATGAACTATATGACATTGTTTTCAACCAATGATTTCATATTGAACTTTTTCTGGTATTTCTGGTCATTATAAAAAAGCTACTTTATGGGGAAAAAAGGTTTACTGTGTATGGTGTAACATTGCAAGGCAATGCAGGCATGATTAACCAAGTAGCAGAAATTCTGCACAGACTCTGATAAGACATGAGGCCCCATTAGGGTTTGAAAAAAGTGTGTAACTGCTTTTTTTGGCACAAGGAAGGCAAAATTACTTATAGTCACCCAAAGGATTAATATACATGAGCATTAGCCACATTGAACCATTTTGCTTTTCTCTTGCAATTCTACTTTTGTTTTCCTTACAAAAAATTCACCAGAGTCAAATGGCTAGAGTGATCTCAGCTGACAATAAGGCTAAGCTAACTCAACTCTACAACTTTGGCACACAGAAAAATAACTCAGAAAGCACAGGATGTTAAATCTTGAAAGAGATGGACTACTTCAGGACAACATTGGGTTACATTCCTGTCAGCCAAAAACTAAAATCTGGAACTACTGTGGACATATGACCTTTGGAACTGGACAGTTAAAACGTATAAAATGTAATTCAATCTGCTATGAATGATTTCACTTTAAAAAAACAGATAGTGGGGTCAGAATTGTGGATTATCTGCATGAACCCAAGACTTTGCCTTACCTCAACAATTCAGGGCATGATGGTGTTAAACTGTGGCCAATGTTTACTGTGGGCCCCGTATTATAAACCAAGTACTCTTAAAATACCACAGTCTATCTATGTATTCTTGATGATGACATCCATCTCTTTATGGCCACCAATAGATATATCAATATGGCAATACATTTTTTAGGAAACTCTACAGCACTGTTCATTAAGTTTTATTTGCTTTCTTCTGTTCATCACTTTCTAGGTCATTGCCATCCAATGAAGCCTCCATCTATTGGGACACTTACACTAGCGGCTGGAAATGGGACCAATGTGGGGACAGTGATGACCTTGTGGTGCCCTTTGTTGCATCGTGCCAGCAGTGGTGGCCTGATTAAATGTGAGCAGGATAGTAATGGCACCCATTGGACGGGGGGCATCCCTGAGTGTAAAAGTAAGCCTCACACAAGCCATGACACAATTCGCTAATTTACCTTTTTCATGACACTACAGTTATTTAGCATACCTGTGATGATTAGGAAGAGTGTTAGTTATAATTGTAATAATCTACCTTTAAGTTGCATACCCTGTGATTCTAAGTAGGGTGGGTAGGATAACTTACCAAAAGAGCTTACTGCTGATTACTAGGTAGGATAATCCTTTCCAAATTGACTTGTTAAAAACAAAAGCAGTCAAAACTAAGCTAATCAAGTGGTGTTTTATAAAAGTTTACAAGAGAGATTTGAATTAACAGCATTTTATAATTATGTAAAAAAAAAAACTATATAGAAAATGATATTAACTACAATTTTTTTAATTTTCTTGATGTTTTTAGAGAATATATATTAATTTCAATGCATTTGTTTGTCCAATTGTATACAATTTTTTATTGGCCTTTATCATATGCTTTATTATATTCCTTTCTCTTACTTATATATTCTCTTAACTATCTAATCTCCTATTAGAAATTGAACACCAGGACTTCCATCTGGCTATATTGCTGTCAATTATCAGCACAGGCATCATCATAATAATGAGCATATACTTCATTACTTCGTGTTTGCTGAACTGTGTGAAGAAAGAGGAAGCGAGACAACTGGACAGGTGAGATTAGAGAACAGAAGATGACAAGAGTGAAGACATGAAACCAGCCATGGGACAGTCCTAATTTGTATATATTTAAATAATTTCTAAAATACACATACTTCTCTTATTTTCATGTTTGTCAATTATATTAATTGTTCACATTGTACATGTTGTTTATCCTTGTATATACTAATCGGTTTGAGCAGAGGACATTTCGTAGGTCTTTCTGAGGTGCACCATGGAGACCTTTTTGGTGAACATGCAAAAATGCTACATTTGATAAAACCTAACTGACATGTTGATAACGGACAAAACCTCCTAACCTTTAATTGAGCTAAAATTTGAATTTATGAAAACTCTTTATAATGTATCAGTATAAAGTCATAGTACATAGTATGACTGTGCCTAAATATGGGGAAAATAAAACGTCTAGCAAACATTCTTTACCATTGTTTAGCCAAAAGTTTTCAAAGGTTTTACCTTTTATTACCACCTGTGTATTCCGCATCATTGTTGAATGTTTGGCATCTATACAATAGTGGACTTTGTCAATTACAGTACTAATATTCTTAGTCTGCCTGTTTATGACATTCTGTTTGAGACATTATTTAAAACCAGGTCAATATAATACACTCATCCAGACTAATATCAAGAGCTCCAAAAAGTTTTTAATTAATTAATTCACAGACCTGACTGAGAAAATGATCTGAACCCTAATCTAGTTTAACCTCTTTAAGCAGTAAACGTTTTCACCATACATTTCTTGTACCTGCTGCCACAACTTCCACAGTAAGAAATAGTTTTAATCCTTTCATTCCTACAACACAAGGGTGAGGATCAGTTGCATAAACATTCATAGACTTTGAATGTTTTAATTATGTCCAAGTACCTTTGTGTTTTCAATTTAGCTGGAATGGGTTGGTCCATTATTATGATTTTTAAGATTAGACTTACTCGATGATTTCTACAGTGTTAATAGCTGGTTGTTATGGTTTTCCTGGTGTTTCCTTGGTTGATACAAGCCAGATGTTATTACTATTTCAGAAATGCAAAATTCAATAAAATTGATTGATATTGCAACCAACAAAATTCAAGTTTAAAACAAATAGAAAGATTTGGGTGGGAGATACAAAATAAAATTCCAGATTAGTGCCAGATGCTGTTATCCAGAGCATTTATTCAATTGCATACAGCAGTTAAGTGTTAGGGGCTTGCTCAAGGGCTTAACAGGATTTGAAGTTACACCACCATTACCACTCAGGTACCACTTCCCATTACACATATTGTATAACTTTTCTCACCACATAACTAAAACTTTACTTCAACTAATACTTTGTAATTTTTGCTTGTAATACTGTACCCAGGCTTTTTGTGTGAGACTCATCATCATCATATCATCATAATCTATATTATCTTGATTTTACTCCACTGTTCCTTGCATGATTGCTGCAGATCTATCTAATTGTAAGCGCTCTCCAAACCATTCCACATGTTTTCTGAAAACATTTACAGCTGAGCTCAGACTGGGTCATTACAAAATGTTGATCATCATCTGAAGTATTTTTTGCCATAGAGTTATGTTATTTTTTTAAACATTACATTGGAAGGTAATATTTTTCCCTCTCTTCAGTTGCTTGCAGCCAAAATAGATAATTGAACCTAGTTTCGAATTATGCCAAATTTTATCAGACCATAACATGTTTTGCCATGCGTTTTGAATGATTTAGGCCTCTGGATTTTTTTTTTGTGTTTGTTTTTGTTTTCCTTTTAGCTACTCTAACCCATAGCTCAAAAATTTATGAAATGTGTAGGGGGTGAACATAGTTTTTTTTTCCATAAATTTGTCAATGAATTTGTCAGATTTTTATATCATTTAACTTTTATTTTACATTACACAAAATTTAACTGTGGTGCTTGCTTATAGGGCATTGGAAAGGGAAAATGCCAGACTTTGGAAGCAGTTGAATGAAGAGGAACAGAGAGATCATTTCTATAATCATAATGGCAGATTAATAAACAACAATAACAACAATAGTAACCAGGAGCAACATTCAAGGTACTATTTAACTCAATTCAATTAATTTTTATTTGTATAGCGCCTTTAACAATGAACATTGTCTCAAAGCGGCTTTACACAGATAATGTGGTGATACAAAAATTAATATGCTCTTTATAAGAGTAAGATTGTCCCTGATGAGGGAGCCGGTGGCGACTGTGGCAAGGAAAAACTCTCAGAGATGGCATAAGGAAGGAACCTTGAAAGGAACCAGACTGTTGAGGGGTGCAGCAATGTGATCAGAAGCAAACTGTGGTCCTGAGTCTGTGTAGAAGACTGTTGACATTAACTACAGTTTAAATCATCCTCAAAGCTCCTGTTCTTACTCTGTAATTTCATGGATCCCTAGGGCGATGATGAGAATCCATTCCCAGCTGCACAGAGTGGCCTCTAATCGAAGAAAACACTATCCAGAGGCAGGCCAGGATGAAGTGAGCAGATCCGAGGAGGGGAAAGGGAACAGTGATCACTGGAACCTCAGAAGCATGTTTAACGCGACCAAGAGGGGGGGGGGGGGGGGGGGGGGGAAGGAAATGTGACAGGAAGAGAAAGATATGGATTATTAGGGGATCTCTGGATAAGAGACGACCCTTCACACCACCGTCAACAAACCTGAGTGACAAACCGCTGAACACTGTATAGCCATGATCTCTTTAGATCTGCTCCCTTACCTAAAACAATCTACTGATAAAATACTGGACTAAAATTTTTTTCAGCTTCAACTTGAACACTGAGAGTCCCAAACACTGGTTGGAAGGCTGTTAGAGCTGTGGGGCTTTAGAAGAGAAAGATCTGCCCCCTGTTGTAGTCCTAATTGTTTGAGGTACCAAGAAATAGCCTCCACTTTTTGATCTAAGTAGGCGTGGAGGATCATATTGGTACAGCATGAACTAGTTTTTCTGCATCCTGTAACATCATATTTCTAATTTTAACAATATTTCTAAGGTGAAAGAAGACAATCCTGGTAATATTATAATCAATCAATAATCACACTAAGGTCTTTGACTGCTGTACACACTGCGACAGAAACACCATCCAGAGATGCTACGTAATCGGAAAGTTTACTTCTAGCTGGTAAAAGTACTTCCATCTTATAAAAGTTGAGCAGAAGGAACTTATCAAGCATCCACTGTCTAATGTTCTTTACACACTCCTCAACATTTTTAAGCTGATCTCTCTCATCTGGCTTTGCTGAAATATACAGCTGTGTGTCATCAGCAAAGCAATGGATGGAATTACCATGTTTATGTATAATTTCACCCAGTGGCAGCATATAGAAAGAGAAAAGCAATGGGCCTGAGACAGATCCTTGCGGAACACCAAACTTTACCTCGGCGAGTGTGGAGAACTCACCATTTACATCAACAAACTGATAGCGATTAGTCAAATAAGACCTAAGCTAGGAGAGAGCTGTTCCCTTTATACCAACAATGTTCTCTAGTCAAGCAAGCAGGATAGCATGATCAATGGTGTCAAAAGCTGCACTAAAGTCGAGTAAAACAAGTAAAGAGACACAACCCTGATTAGAAGCCAATAAAAGGTCACTTACCACTTCAACTAGACCTGTCTCTGTGCTATGATGAGGTCTATATCCTGACTAATACATTTCAACAATGTTGTTCCCAAGGAGATGTGAGCATAACTGCTGTGCTACAACCTTTTTTGTAAAATCTTGCAGATAAAGGGGAGGTTTGATATTGGACTATATAGAGGACTATATAGAGGTTTCTTCATTAGGGGGTTGATAACTGCCAGTTTGATGCATTTAGGTACATAAACAGTGCTGATGGTAGAGTTTATTCATTTTAAAACAGGTTCAATTACTTTTGGAATTATCTGTAAAGTCGTTTTCTTTTTGCCTGTTTTTAAACTTACTCTGTTGCTAGCATTTGGAATTTTGCTTTTAATGTGTAGTGAGCTGTGTGCAGATTTGTGATCTACATGCAAGTAATATCCACTTAGAAACACACACAAATCCTAGAAAGAAACAACAATAAATTTGCTAACAACTGCTAAAATAGTCACACCAGCTGCCAAGTGTATCAAGTGTTAAGTTGTTTCTCTCTGTTTTATAGGTGTCATCAGAAAAACTCTTCTGATTCCCAACCATCCACCACTCACAGCCAGCCCTGGGGCAAATGCCCCACTCCCCACACCACAATCACCATGAAACCAAACCATTGCAACAGCAACAGGCACACAGATTTCTGCTGATATTGGACGGACTGGAGGAGACACTTTAAAAAGGGAAATCCTTACCTGCGTATCAAATCTGGGCTGTAACTGAATTGTAATAGTTCTTTAGCATTTAATAATGAACAATTAATATACATAATTTTGCAAATTGTGCCCATTAACCCATAAGAGCAATAGTGTGGTTGGGCATCAATGTCAGACAGGAAGGCCTAGCATGGTGTCAGCATTCAAGTTGATTTCAAAGGTGTCTAACTGAAAAGGTACTGGTATGGGGCTGATGGTCTCTGAGACTCTTTTTTTTCTTCAAAGAATGTGAAAAATAGAACTACAAAACATTTTATAGCAAACATGACATTTAAAACAAATGTATCACATAATTGAAGTATGAAAACTGACTTTATGGTGCACTGTAATTTAGGAAAGCATAGTTTTTCAATTTTGTATAAACAGTTTGCTTAAGATTTACAGCTTTATATCACCTGTTGGAAAAATCTAATAGCTTGTTAAACATGCTCACACTTTAACACTTGCCAAAATGGCTGATTTTTTTTCATTTTCTTTTAATATATTGTATAAATTGTATCGAGAAGCAAAATGAAATCTTAACATCATGGATTTTTTTTGTATGTGTGATTTTTTTCATATTAGTTAAGAGAGAAAACTTTTGAACATTTTGAGAGCAGCAAGTTTGAGTAGTAGGTGAGGTTTGATATAAGTGAATGGCAACATCATACTGCCACTCTGGTTACTTCAAGTAGCATTGCAAAAGACGTTTTGGCAACAATCAAATTGTCTAAAAGTGGCATAAACCACAGTAGGTATGCAAATCTGCATGCACATACAAAGACACACAGTGATGTGCTTCAATAATTGGGGCATGTGAGGGGAGGAGGGCCCTCATTTCTGATACTATGGGCCAATTTTTTAGGTACACCCACAACTTTAAAAAAGCTGGGACAATTGTTTAAAATGTAAATAAAAAGAGTGCAATGATTTGCAAAACTTAATAACCCATATTTTATTCATAGTAGAACAAAGAAAACATATCAAAACACATCAAAAAAGTTTAAACTATGGAAATTCTCCTTATTTTAAGTTAAATAAATTTTATTTCAACGACTTAATATCTCATCATCTACAGTACATAATACCATTCTGAAGATTCAGAAAATCTGGAGAAATCCCTGTGCTTGAGGGACAAGGGCAAAAATCAATATCGGATGCATGTAATCTTTGGGCCCTCAGGCATCATGCATTAAAACAAGTATGATTCTGTAATGGAAATCGCTGTATGGGCACAAAAAATATCACTGTCTGCAAACACAGTTCACCCGTCATACCCAAATGCGGGTTATAGCTATACCATGCAAAGAAGACGACATTGTAAACATGGTCCAAAAATGCCACCATGTTCTCTGGGTAAAAGCTTATTTAAAATGGACTGAGGCAATGTAAAATACGTTTCTGTGTACTGACCAATCGAAGTTTTAAATACTTTTTGGAAACCATGGACCCCCACATCCTCCAGACTAAAAGGAGATAGACCATATGACTTGTTAACAGCACTTAGTTCAAAAGCTTACATCTCTGATGGCATTGGGGGTGCTATAGTTCCTTTGGAATGGGCAGCTTGCATATCTGGAAAGACACCGTCAACACTGAAAGGTATATACAGGTTTAAGAGCAGCATCTGCTTCCATCCATATAACATCTTTTTCAGTGAAGGCCTTGCATATTCCAGCAAGACAATGCCAAACTGCTTACTCCATCTATTACATAAGCTTGGCTTCATAGTAGAAGAATCTGAGTGCTATATTGGCCTGCTTACAGTTCAGAACTTTTACTATTTGACAACATTTGGCACAGTATAAAAATTAAAATATATACAACGAAGACCAATTATTGACTTCACTTCTGAGTATGCTGCACACATATGTCTCAAACTTATTTGTCCTCACAACGCACAGACTCAGAAGCTCTTCTCCACAAACCAGAAGCCAAACTACAATTAACCTCATCTTCCCTGCTGACATCTCAGTCGCAAACAACAGTGGTAGGTAAACTCTGGAACTGGCTCATAATATTGTCTAAGCATCTCTCACTGGGGTGTAATCTCTTGTATACTGTAGACCTTGGCTTTCAACTCACAAGGCTTATACCAGACTAAATCTGTGTCTGTGAACGCTGAATGCTATGGCACATACACAATAGAAGTAGAGTATACTGTGTATCTGTATACTGTGCTACTCCCTCATCATATTTTGTGCTTTGTGTTGTTCTCTTGTGTGTCAGGAGAGCCCTTTTGTTGTAGCATGTTGTCTAAGTGTAAGCCTCAAAACCGTTGTTCATCATCCATGCCTCATGGACTCACGTTCCCTCAATGTGGCACTGATTTTAAGTACTTTTTGAAAAAGCCAAAATATTTTGGTCGTCCGTTAAGGCATGATGGCCAAGTTGTGTGGGTTATGTCATCAGAGCACTTTTATTTTGGCCTGGTGGCCAAGTGACAAGGTGCTGGTCTCTTAAATTGAAGAGCACAAATTTAATCCCCATTCATGCCTTCTGGCAACATGTTCTATTGTTTCCGTTGCCTATGTGTACCTGAGGTAATCTTCCATTATAGAAAAGGCAAACTATTTTGTTTTTTTTTATTTTCACTCATCCACTACAGGGGGTTAACCAAAACCAGAAGGCAATGCTCATTTGGGGCTCGATTTAGAAACGAGAGCTATGTTGTAAGGTGTAGAGAATAAAGTTTAGTGGGGAAGTGCATGGTTTGTATGTGTAAGGCATGAGGTCACATGGTCAATCTCCTTCATCACCACTTTTAAGTTGTGTCCTAGGACCAAGTGTGATGCAAAGCTGCTGGTAAAACACACTCGTTTATGTAAACAACATGTGCTGTGGTATATACAATGCAAAAATGTGTAATCCTCAAATAAAAAAAAGTTATATAATTAACATAGTTCTTTGACTGCTAGAATGACTAGTTTTTTTTTTTCATGAAAAATGAAATGATATATAATATGATCTAATACAGTATTAGCTTAATTAATATATCACCTTACTTTATTAAAACAAGCTAAACAAGGTTGAGGTAGATTATTACTTTTTGTATATGATGGCATATGAGGGTCAATATATTCACTAACTGGTTGACATTTTTTTTTTTTCCGTCAGCTACAATGGCTTGTGTCAACCCCATGTAAAATACAGGATACTATAGCTTACATTTAAGGCATGCCAAGGTTTTGCTCTCATTTTTGTCTGCACTCTTGTGCCCCTACACTTCTGCTCACACACTTACATCCTGTAGTATTAGTTGATTTATCACTCTGGCAATAGACCAAACATGGTACATAAGACAAAACTAGACATTACAGGAGGAATATTATCCATTATAATGACACCCCAACTTCATCTCACAATGATTTCAATAAAATAACACCTCCCTAAAACAAGCTCGAATTGGAGGAAGATTGGCTGTGCCAACCCCATGTTAAGCACTACAGCTTAAATTAAAGACACTTTTCTGAGCACAGTTAAATGCAATGTATTGCTGTAGGGGCGGAGATACAGTGCACCAAATTCTGCCTCACATATGCATATCATCTACATGACATTAGAGACCATGGCACTAAACTGCATGACCAAGGAACAGAATGTGTGTATATATATATATATATATATAGATAGATATATATAGATATAAACTATGAGGGAAGTCTTTGTGAAATAGATACAGAACACGATAAAGTCTGCCAGGAAGATTAAAGGAAAGCTTGTGCCAGATATATTAATAGAAGACAGATGATGAAGAAGCATGGCATATGTGTGAACAGGATTATTTTGAATGATCCTATAATATATTATAAATATATAAAAAAAAAAAATCAGTGCAAACCTTTCAATTATAATAGAAAATGATTATTATAGGTATTCTATTCTCATATCTGGGACATACATCTAACGAATAGGGTGCATAGGAAACCTCAGATATTTTTGCACACAGAAAGGTCAAAATAAAAAATTAGAGGCTACCATTTCCAAATCCCGCATCCAACCGCACCCTGTGCAGATGTTCATTTTTTTGCGCACATTTCTAGTCATTCACAGGTTAATTCTTCCTCATCTCCACCTCACCTCTGCTGTCACCGAGTCTCCAGTGTAGCCTGCTTTCCTATTGGATTCATTCGCCACAACGTTGTTATGGGCGTGGAGGAGATGGAGACTACGAAACCCCCTGGCTCGAAATAAAAAAAAGGGGTTGCGTAAGAACATTTGTGGGATCCCAGAGCACTGCGAACATTTAATAGTATTTTATTGCATGCGCACTGAATGAAAACCCCACATTAGATGTATAGCTGTAGCTCTGGAAAACATCTGATCTCATCATCTCTTAAAAACCACGAAAAGCATTTCTTTATTAAGGACGCCAGGAGGAAAAATCGAGGCGAATGGTGGTCTTGGGTTCTGTCGACATGGTCTTCATGGGAGATGCGGAGATCAGACGGATAGAGGCATTTGATTGATGGTTATTATTCACAGACGAGCTGCTTTTATTGCCACGGATGTCCAAAGACGCTTTTTTTTTTTGGAGTCAGCAAACTGAAAATGCTACAGATCCTGGGCGTCATCTTGTGTTTTCCCTTCGCTCCAGCTTTAAGGGAGGCAGCTGGTGTTTGCTGACCGGACATTAGGGGCAGGTTGCGCTCGTGCATATACGCAGCCTAAATTAGACCCTCCACACTCAGCTGTAATTGCGCCAAATGTACGTCAGTTATCGCTCGTTTCTTTTTGCGCAGGCAGCGCGTGCGAAACGTTCACAGCCCCGACCACGCGAGTAGACCCCGCACGCCGTTTTTGTGCTTATCAGGTCGATTAACGGATCGATTCGAAAGTTGTTCGAAACAGATCTTGGTTGCTTTTCGTTTTATTATTTGGTGGATGGTGCGAAATTGGCTCATGTTGAACTGCGCCAGAGTGCGTGCGCTGCATGAACTCGGCCGCCGCGCCCCCGTGGTGCAAACGACGCCGGTCCACGTGAGCTGGAAACGATCAGGCGAACATTGTTAGAGAAGACCGTGTGTGTGTGTGTGTGTGTGTTTTATAAACAATGGAGCCCGGCAGCGGACTCAAATCCGCTGACGGTCCATCGATGTCCAAGTGTCCATCCGTTCCCAATTGGCAGTGCGAGCTCAACGGGAGTATGTATGGCTCCGTCAGCGAGGGTAACGTGAATAAGATGGACGGCTCGGGCGCGGTGCGTGGTGCCAGCGACCCGAGCGCTTATCCGCCGCTGTCGAGTTGCCGGCGCTCCGGCGGCCACCGCTTCATCCGCAGAAGTTTGTGGTTTGCGGACGACGAGCAGCAGCACGAGGCTCCGGAATACGACGTCCGTAGCGACACTTCCACCGTTTGCCTGCGAACCATCGTGGACCGGACCAGGCGCGCTTGGTCCAGTTTACAAGAAGGCTCGAGTACCGAGAGTCAGGCCGGACAAAAGGACAGCGCCACGGAAAGCACGAGTGCCGACGAGGAGAAGGACAGGGCCGGTCCCCAAGTGAACGCAGAGGCACAGGACTGCGGGAAAAGCGCCGTGAAGACCGCGAGTGAGGAGAACGAAGAGGAGGCCGAGATGAAAGCCGTAGCCACGTCTCCCAGCGGCCGCTTCCTCAAATTCGATATCGAGCTTGGAAGAGGCTCTTTCAAAACCGTCTACAAGGGCTTGGACACGGAGACCTGGGTGGAAGTGGCGTGGTGCGAACTCCAGGTACGTAAAGGTGTGGGTCTGATTGCAGCACAATATAAACGTGTGCAACCGTTTAGAGACTGAAATATCATCTCAGAAGATACATTACATCACCCGACCTACTTCTGCTCCATAACTAAATATGCGTGCCCTGGTCATGATCTACCTGTTGCAATAAAATCATACAAATACAGTGTGGGGGGGAAATGTGCAATGATTTAGAATGAACTGACACAACTGGTGTATTTGTAATGCAGAATTTCATAAAGCAATGAAAAGAATGAGCTGTCAGCACAAGACTTCATCACAGCTACAGTATGAAGTGTTCTGGAGCTCAGCCAACTGCTCATTAGCAGTCCATAGTCTGGACAAAAAATACTCTCAAGCTGTGTTGTTTTACTGGCATTACAATGCTGAGAGAGGCCTGGGTGCAGAATGAGAGACAGCAGAAACATACACATTAAAAAAACCCACAAAAAATATATTTTATTCAAGATGATTTTATCATTCAATGCATGGCAGTGGTTCTAAACCCAGAAGTAGTTGGGATGGTGCAAAATCCTTAAAGAAATGCAAACTATTAGGAATATCTCTTTATTATGACATGATGAATTAAGCAATATTGTAAGGAATATAATATGGCAGCAGTCATGAGCAATATCAGGGTAGATAATCTTTAGCTATGAGTCCCAAAAGTGGAGGTGCAGGATATGGAATATAATCTGGAAGCAGTCATGAGCAGTGAAAACTGTTGATCTGACATTGTAATATGCCGTTTGAGTTCTCGCAAAAGTTGCAGCACCATGAAATATTTCTACATATGCGGTCTTGGTGTGATTATGCAGGGTTTTTTTTCACTTGTATAAAGTATAAGCAGTGGCTTTACAGTTTTTTCACTGGTACTAACAGGCTCAAAAAAGTGTCCCAGTTTCACAGGGCCCCTGTACACAAAGAGCGGTTCATCAAGATATGGTTTGTCAAGGTTGAGGTGGAAGAACTATAGCAGAGGTGCCCAAAGTATGACTTCATGACTTGGTTTTTGCTCTGATGTGCATGGTCAGCTGTGAGGCTTCTTATTGAGAGGTGTGTGCCTTTCCAGATCATGTCAAATCAATAAACTTTTTCAATCATCTCCGGAATCAAAAGAATTGTGAGGCACCTGAGCCTGAATACTTTATATACATGTGATCATTTTATCTATTTGTTTAATTTCTAGAATTTTATATTCACTTTGTCATTATGGGGTATTGAATGAGATCATTTTGAGCGATTGTAATATCAAGCCTCAGCATAACTATTAAAAAATGTAAAGGGGTTCTGAATACATTCAAATGCACTGTATATTATATTAAAATGAAAGATGACATGTTTTTTTATATTGATCTTTTCAGAATATTTAGAGGTTAATAGATAGGAAAACATTACTCTGTGATCTGCTTAACAGTTTTCTAGTTCAGTAACAGTTATAGTACAATTAACACAATCCCATTTATTTTCATTAAGTTCATTGCCTAATACAGTTATTTGTGCGATAAGCAATGCAGCCATATTCTTGTAACACTAATGATTTTTATTAGTCATTCATTTTTTCTAAATTGTGCTAAGTCAAATTCACTTATATTCTTTACATTTAAATGTAATTGACCTTATTTAGCTTAGAAAATGAGACAGAAATGTTACGTTTTAATTAGAAGATCTAAGTCATTGGCATCTCCCCTATATATGACATGGTGGGCCAAGTAAAAGGTCACCCCAGGCTAACTTTGACCCATGGATCCTAGTTCGGTCATCTCTAAACTAGAGGAAGATGCACAGAGCCCTTAGCTCAACCCTACTAAACTCGGACAGAATCCGGACAGAACCCCAGACCTCCTCACATCACTACCTGACCTCACTAATGATCTTATAGTTGAATGAACAATTCTCAGAGCTACACTTCACAGTCTAGTGAAAAGTCTAGAAACGTAGAGGTTAATGTATACAGTATCGAGTTTACACTATCTGGAAAAAACACATGATAAGACAGTGAGGTGTCTACAGATGTTTAGTGCGCTTTTTAAATAAATGTCAGTATTTATCGTAAATTGATAAATAAATACTGTAGTGTAGAAATGTCTTTGTATCGTATCACCTACCCCTTGCAGTAGAGAATGTTACAGACTTTTAACAGCTGAAACTGCAGTCAGTATTTTGCTGGAGAAAAGGGGTAGAGGAGAAGTTGGCAGGAAATCAATTCAGCAGTCGTTTGAGACAAATGTCCAGTCAATTGTGAACTGTCTTTGGTGTAGTGATTTAGAAAAGAGGGTTTATTATTTTACAGTAATAGCGTATAAACACAAAATGTGAAGTTGGCCATGTTTTAGTGATGATAATATGTTTTGGTTCATTAAATGGAAAACATTTCTGAAGTAATTTTTAGTCATAATATTTAAACCTATATATAAAAATCATTGTCAGTTATTACTATAATAATTGTTAATCTATAGAGTTAGTAAAGTTATTGAGAAAAGTAGGAGCATTAAACAAGAAATGATTCTTCTCTGGATAAAACCTTTTGAGAGCTGGTGCACATATCAGCCAAAGGTAATGAGGGGTTATTGTAGAGTTTTTCCTTCCCTATTTGTTTTTTACAAAATGATTTCAAAGTTTTCTAATCATGCTCATTGAAATGATGGACAGATTACAGTTGCTTGCACTTCTCAAGGTTTATTAACTAAGGATCAATATCTGCACAATATTAGGTCGTTCACAGTAAACATTTGGCTGATCAGTATATACAATGAGGGAAATAATGATTTGATCCCTGTTACAAAGAAATGAACAGTCAAAAATGTTTATGTATTGTTTTATATATTTTAACAGAGAGAGTCAGTCTATAAAAAGAAATCCAAAAATTCGGACTTCCGCAGACCCAAATTTGTCCTGTCCTTTTAAGAAAGAACTCCTAATATCAACCTATTATGTGTATTAAAGACACCAGTCACAGATTCATACTTTTCCATTTAAACCTTCTTTCTCAAAGAGCTTCTTGCTCATGGTCTTGTAGCCCATTCCAGCCTTGTGCAGGTCTACAAACTTGTCCCTGATGTCCTTTGATATCTATTTGGTCTTGAACATGGTGGGGGAGAGGTTTGAATGGAAGAGGATGATTCTGTGACTGGTGTCTTTTATACACATAATGAGTCGATATTAGAAGTTATTTCCTATAGGGACAGGACTAATTTGGGTCTGTAGGGGTGAGGATTCTTGCTGGTTGGAAGAGGATCAAATACTTATTTAACTCAATTAAAAAAAAAATAATTTAGAACCTTTTTTTTATATAAAGTATTTAATTCTTTTTATGTTTTATATTCAGTATCTGTTAAAATATACCTACCATAAAATGTTAATTTTTTTGTAAGAGGGGTAAACTCAAAATCAGCAGGGGATCAAATAATTATTTCCTCCACTATATATTTTTTTTTTTTGCAGTTTGATACCCTGCCAGAATTCATGAGCCTGGTGTTCACCTTTTGTCTTGTTGAAAACAACATTTTGGCACATGCCCAAATGCTTCACAGGCAACTAATCTTGATTATCACAATGTTGAGGTATTTAGAATGATTAAATCTTCACTTTGGGTTTTTTAGCACAGGGGAAACAACTTGTGCAATATTTTATACTTATCAAGCTTATGGTTTGAGTAGAGTTGTTTTTTGTTTTAGTTTTTTGCTTAAAATAAGCTAAAATATATACTTTGTCTTTTTTTTTTTAGCATTTATGAGTCATCCAGGTAATCTTGTCATATAGATTAACAATCAGCACAGTGTCTTGGTTTATTTGCTTACATATTTTGAAGCATACATCAAAAATCAGATCTGTCAAATGACATTAGGTCCTACGTTAGCCCCGAAAGAAGTTCCACTACAGAGAATGAGAGAAAGTGAGAGAATCATAAACATACTTCTTTTATTTCCTCCGACGTCCCTATAAACATGCAGTTAGTTGGCTTGTTCATGGTAAACATGAACAAGCCAACAGTATGATGCATTTCATGCAAAATGTAAAAAACACTACTTATAAAAAAAGAAATTGCTTCAGAAAAGTGGTTGTTATGCAACTCATTATTTGTGACAAAGTTTATTTAGAGCTTTATATAAAATGACTCTTGTTAATATAAATGTATTTGTAATTCTTGGATATATCCCTTGATCTGGTTTGATTCTGATTCAATATTTATTGTTAATTTTAAAATTATACCACAGACCATCTTGTAAATAATTTAATATCCAAATGATGAAGCAACATCGTTTCTTATTGAGATTCAGTTTGAGTGGAAATGCAGGGCACTCCATCAAAAAGCCATTTTTATCAAGTACAGCAATGTCTTTTTGTCAGCAAGTGATCATCATAGTCATCAGCCTTGTCAAATGTTTCTACTGTTGACTAAAGGCTGATTCGTTGAGTTAACATTGAAATTTTTCTTTTTACCCTTATGTGCCATTTCTCCCGTTTGTTTTAAATGCCAGTTTTGGAGCAATGATCTCTGGCAGTTATTTTGGCAGAATTAGTCAATGATGTGTCATTTATCAAACTGGGTGAGGAAGTGTATATAGACATACTTTTAAGTCTTACGTTTCAGCTCTGCTTATTTGTGTGCAAATGTCTGTTTTCTGATCTCTTTAAATTTTTCTGCCAGATGTCCGTTCCTTTTTATAAAATAAATTTTTTAGTTTTGGTAATAAATAAATCAGTCAATTGTATTAGCCTGTGAGAAACACAGTTGAGTCTGAGGTCCTGTTCTATATCTTCTAAAAATAATTTCACAAGTCCTCTATATGTCCTAATTCAATTTTAAAACTGCAAATGAGTCTTTTGTAATACAAAAGAACACAAACATTCCATATACAGTGTTGTTACCCGTGACCTACCTTGTTTAGACTTTAGCGATTTTGTTTGTGTCTCTGTGAATTCCAGCATTGACTCGGTATCAAGATGGCTTTCCACTTTCACCCACATTCAGCATTCATACACTCCACCAAATACCTATTACCTTTATTTCAAAGCAGCCTTTGAATTGTGTTGAGATTTAACGCTTCTATTTCCATGTGTGGAAAATAAGAACCCAGAGCTGAAATCAGAGCAATGGTTTTATAGTTGCATTTGTCTACTTACAAGAAGTTCATATCTGTCTGGCTGGCTAAGGAAACAACAATTGTGCACACAATTACCAATTAATATTGAGATAAACACCTCAATAATGAAAAGAACAAAAAAGTGCACAAGTGGAACGTGAGAAGTGTCTAGTAAACACCAACTTTACTGAAATCTACAAAAATCTGTCCATGATTTCAATGAGCATGATGAGAAAACGTTCAAATTATTTAATTAAAAACAGTTATTGGAGGGAAAATTCTGAAATAAGCCCTCATTAACTTTGGCTGATCTCTGCCCCTAGCTCATACTTGATTTGATGTAACTTAAAAGTTAATCATGAACAGCAATACATTGACTGCAAGACCTCAAATCATAAACAATTTATCGAACGTAAACAATTGTAATATTTAGATCTTCACATACAGAAGGACTTTTTACTGTATTTCAGCTCGTCAACATTTCTTCCCAATTATTGCCCCACATGTGTAGGCTTTGTTTAAAAACTCCTTGAGTCTCTTTAGAAAAGATAATCATGCTCGGATATGCTTTATTACTAACTGTTTTTTGGATCTTGAAGCAGATCCTAAGAACATGATTAGAGTGGTGTTATGCCTAAGAGTTTATAATTGATAAATTGGATGTAATTCAGTTTCTTGTCCATAGAGATTTTGTTGGGTGGGCTACATTTTGTATTGGATGTACAGCATGCTTACTCAATGGCCATGTCTCCTAATCCATTCTACAAAACACCAATTACATTATCTCTGCTTCAATGTGCTCTTATGTTGTTTTCACTCTATAGTCCTATTTTTAAACATATAGTTTTTTTTTTTTCAAGCCTGCTTTTTCTATCATTTGCCAGTATAAAAGGAAGGTTTTTAAAAGCTCTATATTTTAAGAGTGGCCCATTATAACCATTGTTCTCTTTTTTTTTTTTATATAATTTAGCTTTAGTGCAGCACATAGTATTCTGTGGATACTGGTCATTTGATAAACAGATCTTGTGTGTAGATGCTGTGGTAGAGTGGCCCTTGGCCTTGATTGTTCGATACTGACTTAAACTTGGTTGGTTTTTTTTAACAACCTGCTGATTTAATTTAGAATAATGAGGTCTGTATTCACTTTTTCTTTTTTAAACGGAAAGTGTAAAGTGCTGCTAAATATTTAATAGGATTTTTACTTGTTTGTACATGCATTGCTTTTTAGTGACAAGTTATTGAAGACCAAAAATTGAGATTTCTTTTTGCTGTGTTGGTATTAAAACAAGGATAAAATTTTATTAAAATAAAAAAAATGTGATTGTTTTTTGTAACTATTTTTAACAAGGCTTATGCAACACCAAATGATTCACCTAACAGAGAAGCATGTTTGACAACAATATATACATCCTTTTAATGAGAATTTGGGAGAGGTCTCATTTCTGCCTTTGTCCGAGTCAGCAGAAAATCTCACTCTATTCATATATGTAGCCGTAAAAGAGCCAAAGCATAGAAACACATCATGTGCTTATCATTTGGTAGTCACCATAGAGAAAAAAAGCAAAGGTAGGACAATATCTCCTTTTAGTGGAGAGTTTTCTGCATGCTGTCACAGTTCAGTTGTAACATTTGATTCCACCGTAGAAGGGGTTTGGTTTAGTACTATTGATTCTGGGGTTTCAAATTCGATGTTAAGCTTTCCTAGTAGAAAACAGTGCATGCACCTCACATGAGGCCAGCAGGCAGTTTTGTTCAACTGGGCTTAGAAATGTACCGTTGCCACAGCCATAATTTCATCTGGAAACCTTGAATCTGTTTCCAGTGTATTCTATTATTCTATCTATGTACAGTAAACAACAAATTTGTTATTCCACAGCTTCACCTGGGCTAATCAGGCAAAAACTATCCTGCACTGCATCAACATCAATATGTTTTATGTCACTCAGCCCACTTAAGAGGGAAATCATGTGGTGGTGTATTTTGAGGTGACTGACATGCATATGTTGATGGAGCACAAGTTGTTGTTGTTATAAATTAAAGATTATACCAGAGTAGGCATGGCAACTTGTGTTGGCTTTTTGTTCTGAAGTAATTGTTTTCTCAATTTTCTTTTTAAAAATGAAATTCTAACACGCACAATCAAAAGCTAATTCTTTAAAATGCCAATTTCACATAACATTGCATCAGACATTGCATTCAACTCGGTGAGTGATTTGAAACTTAGAAAGAAGTTAAACCAGAGCTCAGTATGCATGTTTAAAGTGGTGCTTTTTTTTTTTGGTCTGATTTTTTTTTGTCCGTCTACTTTCTGAATATGAAATAATGATAATTACATCGCATCTGCTATATTTATGAACGTTTCAATCAGGTGGGTACATCTATTGGACAGAGAGGCAAGAAAATGTGATTAATGCAATGGGAATAATAGAATTAATGACACAGGTCTGTTAATTTCAGTCTGTATTCTAATTCATGGATACCTTGTATAGTCCTGGGGCTGCTTCATGTGTGCTTTTTAAGCATCCTTTTCACTCTTCTGGAAAGATGTTCCACTAGATGTTGGAGTGTGCTAGTGGAGATTTGTGCTCATCCACCCACAAGGGAGTTAGTAAAGCTAGGTACTGATTGAGGGTGAAGAGGCATGGTCAGTCTTCACATTTATCCAAGTTCTGTAAAGTTCAGGTCAGAGCTCTGTAGCAGGCCACTCGAGATCTTCCAGACTAACCTTTGTTAGACTGGAAGATGGTTTTGTCCACAGAGACACAGTCATGCTGGAACAGGCTTCGGTCTTCTAGATTAAATGAAGGCAAAATGTAATGCTACCATATCCCAAGTCATCCTATAAAATTGTGTGCCTCCATCTTTGGGGTAACAGTTTGGGGAAGAACCACCTATGGCTAAAAAGTTTATTTATATCAATACTTATATCTGTATAGTGTACCATTTTCTTTAATCATTTAAGATGTCTTTGCATATGTTTTTTTTTTTTATTAAAAAAAATATATATTTTCATTTAATTTTGTATTTTGATGTGCAATAAGAATTAAGGAAATTATATTTATGTATAAATACCGATATTTGAATATGCTTATTTTAGGAATGTGTATTTATACATCTATAAAACATCTTTTTTTTTTTTTTTAATACCAGATGGTGTGCACATGTCCCTAGCACAGTCACTGGCAGTTCTAATCGAGTTTCAGCACACAGTCTTCTTGCTCAGGGGTGACCAAGTGGAACTCAATATAGATTTTCTGTGACATAGACCATATGGGGTGTAAAAACCCTTTAGCCAGAGGAAAGCGAGAGCAAATCTTCTTCTTGTCATTTGTTGTCATGGTGCTTAAATGTATTTAATAGCTATAGTCTGAATGTAAAACCCAATATTTTATCATGGTAATAAAAATAGGCTAAGAATAATTTCAGTATTTGTGATGGCAATAAAACAAGTCAAGAGCTTCATGAGTCACTTAAGTTGGGCATATGCTTACAGTTAAAGTCTATTAACGTCTAAATAATACGCCGTTATAGTCATATAAACTGCTTCATTTGAGTTCAGAATGCTGGAGAGCAAAATGCAAAGCCAGCATTGAACATTCATCCATCCGCACACAATCCGATTTGCCTCGAGGGTGAATACAGTGTCGATTACTTTTCTTTTCCACTTTCCATTCATTTAACAGATTTGTATTTATAGGCAGGATGTGAAAAATCTTTACATGGTAACACTCATGCATAAGTAAACAGTGCGACAGTGTACAGGCTGTTATTACACTTATAGGGTGACTATTTTTGTGTACTTAAGATGATTAATAATCAGAAAAAGGTGCCACTGGTTTTAGGTTTGTTAATTAGAAATAAAATAAGAATTTCTCTGTATACAACTATGCACATGTAGTAAAATAATTTGGCTTGCATGTTCCAGATTTGAACAATGCTGAGTTTTGCATGTATGATCTGCTTTGCTCATGAGTCCAATAGGGGTATCATAAAGATATTAGGGATTAAATTCTCATAAACATAAACCACTGCAGTAATCCTGTAATGTTTAATCCATACAAAAGCTCAAGCTGAGGGTTTCGATTACTTGCATAAATAGCAGCCTGCATAAAATTCTTTCCTGACGTGGGAAAAATGGCAAGTAGTTCTATTTAAATAAACCGTTTTCTTTAAATATACCTTTTTATTTTTAAATAAAGGTACCATTGAAATGCAGGCTGCAGGAATCTAGCATTTCATTTGAGGGAGTGTGTCTTTCCTTTGTGGGGTTTACCATCTTTCTGTCCTGTTAGAAACTACTAAATAATGTAGTGATTTCCCCATGAGTCCACTGAAAAGCTTGTGCAGAGAGAGGTGAGAGAGTGAGAAGAGGAGAGTGTAGGGAGGGCGAGGATGGCTGGATTGAGCCGTGGAGAGAAAGAAGGAGGGGCACAAGGCGGAGAAGAGTTGCCAGGGTGCATATGGAGCATGTGGGGACAGCTTAGGCAGGTCAGCGCAACTAAATGCAAAAGGCTCTCTGCAGCATTGAATAATTTATGAGCTTTAACCACTGCTGGAGCAGAACCTCACAATTGGACTGAGCACATGGACAACCATAGTAACTTTGCAAAGATTTTTTTTCTGATTTTTCCATATGACACTCAGGCCAGCTGCGTCTCATTTTTATCGATCATCCATTAGATGTATAACCACAGAGACCTCTATGATTACAAGAGTTTGACATTCATACATAAATGCAGCCATCACTGCAGCAAACCCTTTAAAGCCTTAATGGTGGAGTCTTTTGTGGTTTACCAGAAGATATGTAAAGAATATATGGTCTGTTTCAGTCATGATGATCTTTTGTATTTTGAAGAATGAATCCATAGGAATGATGCCGTCATATTTGGGGAAACAAAAACATAACTAGCCATGTTAATTGAAGTGGACATGTAAAGTACGCATTTATTAATAGAATGATTCTTATTTGTTTGTGGTGCAGGACACCTCATTTTTCCATTTGCAACCGGTTTGATACTCTAGAGGATGTTTTTTAAATCATTTATTTATTTAAATATATTTTGTTTTCACCCCTTTAGGACCGTAAGCTGTCAAAAGTGGAGAGACAGCGCTTTAAAGAGGAGGCTGAGATGTTAAAGGGTCTGCAGCATCCGAACATTGTGCGGTTCTACGACTTCTGGGAATCTCTGCTCAAAGGGAAAAAATGCATCGTTCTGGTGACAGAACTCATGACCTCAGGGACATTAAAAACGTGAGTCAGGTCTGCACACATGCGATTCGGCTTGGTACTTATTGATTGTTCCATTGATTGTTGTCAAGCCCTGACATTTGTGTTTTTTTTTTAGTCCCCCCCCCAATAAACAACATTTACTAGCTGCTCTGGGTTCTTTTCAATGGGTAAAAAAAATGATTACATCATTAAGGTCCTGTTTGTCATGACTTTGATATTCCTGATTTGATAAACATTTATAATATTTGTATTATCCTAAGAGTACAGTTAAAAAAGAAAAAAATAATGTTGCTGATATTTGATCCATGGCCCAGTTGGGCTTTGCAGACGATAGTAATATCGATACGTCTGGTCTGGTTAGTCAAGATACCCAAGAGAACCACAGTTGTACTCTGATGTAATAAACAGTCCGCAAGATGTTTATTTTTGGAGCTCCTGTATGAACAATGGTTCCCAAGACCAGCTTATTTAATGGTGCCCATTTGGCGATGATGTGATGAATTATGTTTACCGCAGATATGCAAAGAATTGATAGCTTTTTATTTGTTCGAGGATAACGGATAAGTAGGAAGATGGGACCCATTGTACCCTGGCTGTTCTGTATTCAGTACATTAATGAATTTTGTGCACTCCTGGGCAAAGTTTAGGAAGAAAGAAATGAGCAAGAATGAAACAAACAGGTGAAGTCACATTTTGTATGAGAGCGTTACCTTTGGTTTCTTTAAATGTTGAAGGTTTAGCTTTTTAAAGAAAAAAGAAATAATGTTACATTAGATTTTGACTCCTTCAGACTGTTAATTAGTAGTCAAAATACTTTGTGTTCAGTTTTATACATGATGATACTTTTGCATTTCTGTTTCTAGTTTCCCCAAGCCCCACTCCCAAGCATTTTAAAAGTAAATGAAAGAAAGGTGCAACATAGAGGATGGTGCATGTACATTGCAGCATTGTGAAATTCTTTCTTTGCATATCCCAACTTATTAAAAAAGCTGGGCTCAGCCATGATACAGCACCCCGGGAGCAGAGAGGGTAAATGGCCTTGCTTAAGGGCCCAACTGTGGTGACTTGGCGGTCCTAGGCTTCGAACCCTTGACCTTCTAAACAGTAACCCAGTGTCTAAGATGATTAAAAGCTTCATATTTTGCCATTTTGGGTTTGACTGCTTTAAGTAGTAACATTGTTAAAGTGTTTCAGTTGTTAGAGTGGTGACTGTACCAAAGAATATCACCCAAGACAAACATGACTTAAAATATTTATGTAATTGAAATATAACTGAATGTAATTACATTTACATTTGCGGCATTTGGCAGACGCCCTTATCCAGAGCGACTCACAACTGAGCAGGGGAGGGTTTTAGGGCTTTTTGTTTAAGGGCCCAGCAGTGGCAGCTTGGTTAGATTTTGAACCTGTGATCTTCTGATCCAAAGCCCAATGCCTTAACCACTGAGCTACCACCTCCTTAATTAAAGCATAAGGCAGAAGGAGGTGTCTCATACGCCTGTTGTTTCTCTTGTTGTTAGGGACACAGTAACAAGCACAATCTTTAAAGGAGTTCATGTGCTTAGGTCAGATTGTTATTTTATTTTAATTTTTTTTTTATATAACCTCACTGATAATTTTTGCTCTGCAGTTATCTGAAGCGGTTCAAGGTGATGAAGCCCAAAGTGTTACGGAGTTGGTGTAGGCAGATCCTGAAAGGCCTTCACTTTCTTCACACACGTACCCCTCCCATCATCCACCGGGACTTAAAGTGTGATAACATCTTCATCACGGGTCCAACGGGTAGCGTGAAAATCGGGGACCTGGGCCTGGCCACTCTTAAAAGAGCCTCTTTCGCGAAGAGCGTCATTGGTGAGATAGCAGCACAAAACAAGGCCTGTTTTGCAGATTTCATGCCAATATAATATTTACGTCTAAAATGTAAAAAAATTGTACTTTTATATTCATAGTTTAGCATTTTAGAGTGTATGTTGTAGGGCGGAGCTGTGTTATTTATTTACTTTTTTGTTATCACTGCATAAACATTCACGCTCATTTTTGTAGCATTTTGTTTAAGCTTTAGTGAACCCTACAGGGTAATAAAAAATATTTTTATAGCAAATATCAAAGCCAGTCAGGCACTATAAACGCTACAGCATTTTACAGCCAATGGGATTTTCATATTCGTGTTAATGTTTTTGCACGATCCATTTAATTCAGTGTTAAAGCAATCATGTCAGATTCTGAACAGTTGCCTGCTTTTTCATATTACCTTGGAGGATTTAGTTATATATATATATATATAAAATATATAAAATTTGGTTCTTCTCCCAGGCACTCCAGAGTTTATGGCCCCAGAAATGTATGAGGAGCATTATGATGAGTCTGTGGATGTGTATGCCTTTGGCATGTGCATGCTGGAGATGGCTACATCAGAATATCCATACTCAGAGTGCCAGAATGCTGCCCAGATCTACAGAAAAGTCACCAGCGTGAGTCCTGCTTTTCTGTTACTGATTGTAGCATCACCATGCATAAAACTTGACCTACATTTTTAATGGCTTTAAATGTGCAGTTTTTAATGCCATAACCTGAACTGTGGAGTACAGTGGTTTACAATCAGTCAATAAAAACAATATGAAAAATTAATTCTTCAAATATTTTAAAGTTGCATGAAACATCTGGATTCTTGGGAAGGTGTTGGAGTGAAAACATATTAGCCTTTAATTTCATTGCATCCAGGTTTGATAAAAATAAAACAACATTAATGTTTAACTTGTAAGCATTGACTGTCTATTCAGTCTATTCCTAATTGTAGGAAAGTACAGTGAATAGCACATGCCCACATACATTGCATGTCTCAGTAAGTTTTAAATCCAAATATGACCATGTAAAATTTTAATAAAAGTTTAACACAAGTCTAGTAAAAATATCAACATGAAGCAGACATGCATTCGTCAATGTATGTTTGATATTGCACCTAAATGAGTTTTTTTTTTTTTTTAGTTTTTTTTTTATAATGTTTTAACATAGATAAAAATACAAGACAAACTGCATTGCATTGCAATGTTTGTTTGGCTTAGATCTTTTGTATTTTTTTTTTTTTTTACATAAACAATTCATAGACCAAAATGTTAGAGATATATACAATGAAATTAGAAAACCCTTTAATTTTCCCAGTTCTCTTGATCTTCATTCTCATACATGTTGGCTGGAACTAAGCTTTCTGAGCGGAAACCCTGATTTGAATACTGCAGGTGTAAGATGGCTTATTTATTGATTTATCCGGAAATGCTCAATTGCATCTGCTGCATTATCCGTTCTGGATACATTCTTTCTTTCATGTGATTTTTATTTATTTATTTATTTTTCTTACTCTCCTTTTTCACTCACTCTTCTACTCAGCATTACAGTCTGCTGGTTTGCATTTAGCTCTTTATTACAGTTAGTTTCATGAAGTTATATGCTTGAAGTGAACAATGGGGGAAATCACATCCTATCATCTTGTCCCTCCCTTGTTTCTTTGCACCATAATCTCCTTTACTTATTTAATTCTTTAAATATATATATATACAACATTTTTCTCAGGGGGTAAAGCCTGCAAGCTATAACAAAGTTAAGGACCCGGAGATCAAGGAGATCATTGGGGAGTGCATCTGCCAGAATAAGGAAGAGCGGTGAGTGAAGTGTGTGTGTCTCTGTGTCTGAGAGAGAAAGTAAAGCAGAAAGAATAGGCTTACTCATAGGTTTCTTCTTATGGGTGAAGCTCCCCTCTTATGTCTCTCATGTCAGGTTTCTTTGACTATTAAACACATCTTGTTGTACTGTAGCTTTTACGATACTGCTAGTAAACAATTTTACTCAAACATGTTTACAAGGGATCTTTCATAATTTATCACCCGAATGTGTTTTAAGTTTTTTGTCTCATTTAAAGCTAAAATCTCTTATATAGTAATTTATATGTAATGGATTTGATGATGACACGGGCCTGTCATATTTATAGTGCTGATGCTAACATGATGTTAAAGCCTAATAAATAAGCAAACAAACAAAGCAGAAAGATTAATTCATACTGTTTTCTGTTTAGTGCCAAAAGTGACAATCCCTCTATGCACCAACTCTAATGTATTGGCCTGTTGCATGCAAACCTTCTTCAACCCTATTCAATTTGATCTCTATTAGCCAAGAACAAAACTACTGCTTATATAACACTCTTAATTCAGTAAAGAATGGGAAGGAGAGGGGAAGGGAAGTTTTTTTCATTTTGGTTGCATATTTCAGTGCCTTTGTTCTGAATGAACATAAATAGAAGTAGGTGGTGTTTATTATATTAGCTCAAACTGCATCTTGTGTATTTGTACTATTCAGTGGTGGACAAAGTACACAAACCATGTCGTTGAGTTCAGTTAGAGATACACTCGGTAAAATATGACTCCAGTGATGGTGCTCCCTTTAACCCTTCACTTGAGTTAAGATACAAAAGTATTTGCCTTTAAATGTACTTAAGTATCCAAAGTATAATTAAAATTATTAGACATTATACCCATAATAAATTGTCATAAGACTTTTGCTTAATCAGCTCAGTTTATGCAAAAAGACTGTGTTACTCTTAGCAAAACAATCTTTTAATATAATTATATTAATGTCTAATACAATTATCAAGAGCCCAAAACCTTCACAATCAAGGCAACTGGTGCTGTGGCAAGTTGGAGTCAGTAGATTCTTCCATCATTTATTAGTCTCAAAATGTTAAGTAGATACCAGCAAGCGGGATCAAAACAAGTTCAAAACAGAGTGCCCGCTCCACCCTGATTGGTGGCTCACTTTGTACTCGACCAGTTAAGTTTTTATTCACTCAAAAATAAAAAGGAGCGACTGATTTCGCAAAATGAATTTGAGTAAAAAGTACGGGATTTGATTTTGAAATGCAGTAAAGTTAAAGTAAAAGCCTCCCCAAATGGAACTACTTTAGTGCATATATGCGAAAAAGTTAAGTAGAGTAACAATTTATTTATTTATTTTTTTACCTTTTTACTGTCCACCACTGGATACTATTCGATTGTTTAGTACATTTGCTTTATATAACAGGAGTCTTTTGAAAGAGCTACTTTAGCCTGATGCTTCTCCAAACTGTTACTACGATGTTGCAGGCAGACAATTTTATTGTATGTCTATGAATGCAGTAGCATTACATTTTCATTCCACTTAAACTAAAAGACAACCTGTTCCAGGAAAGTTTTATGTAAAAGGAATATTGCACTTGCATTTGTGCACTCTCATTGCTGCACCATTGCTTCATTCTGTTATAGTTTAATAACTACAGTGCAATGATATTCTCCAAGCTGAATGGTCACACAGTGTTGATTTGCTTTTGTGTAGGAGCATGGCTCCGGCAGACAGTGTGCTCATTCCGATATGTTATTATTCCAATAGTGACTCATTCACAAGGACCTGTATGGTGGACACGCTTTAGCTAATGAATGGTAACCGGAAATAACCTTTTGAACAGGTCATGGCTCACTATACTATATTTAATGCCATATCTTCTTTTCAGTTACTCCATCAAGGACCTACTGAATCACGCGTTCTTTGCGGAGGACACTGGCGTGCGAGTGGAGCTGGCTGAGGAAGATGACGGAAGGAAGGCCTCCATTGCGCTAAAGTTGTGGGTGGAGGACTCACGCAAGTTGAAGGGCAAGTACAAGGACAGCGGTGCCATCGAGTTTACTTTCGACCTTGAGAGGGAGGTGCCTGAAGGTGTGGCTCAAGAGATGGTAAGGAAATGGTCCATTGTATTTCATGCTATAAAGCTGGTTTGTTTTGAGTTTAATTGGTATTATGAATAAATTATTACATTTCACCTTTTACCTGCTTGAGTTTCATAATCCTGGGATCTCATCCCTATACTCTCAGCTCTTTTTTACTCAACTCACTTTATGTAAGTTTCCTCGTACATTAACAGCGATTATAATATAAAATTAAACGTATAATGACATTTTTCATTTGTTTCGTGACATCACTGCAGGTTATTCCATTACTGATTTCATTCAGTTTTGCAGGTTCTGTATATTGTTTAGCCAAAATCGATCCAGATTTATTTCAAATGTATTTTCTGGTTCTATTTTTAGGAAGGCTAATCTACTAAATGGTAGCTGCAAAGAAGGTTTATGGCTTCCTTTCTAGCCAACAGGTGCAAACTGAAATCCATAATTGATTCTATAAAAATCCTTAATGTCGGTGCAATCAGAAACCAGGGCTCTACTGGAAGAATAAGAGCTACTGATGGAAACAAAAACCGCAAATGTGCATGCAACTCTTTTGAACTTTTGCTTTCTTTCAACACGTCAGTTACCTCATAGGTCCATCATGTGCACATTGCTAAATCATTGCTGTCTAACTGGTTTTCAGACAGTGATATTCCTCCTAACAGACTAATACGTAACATTTTATGCATTAGTTTCTTCAGCTGAGCTTCATAACCAGCTTGTTACCTGGGGATGGTGAAATTATGAAGAATTTTTAACCTGCTATAAATCTGGCTGATGGAAAACGCGAAAGCAATCAATGTTTTTGTGAATACTCTGCCTTTAAGAATAAAATAATTGAATTGCAGTCCTGTTTGTTTTTGCGCTGTTCTCAGTCATATTCTGTGTAACTGTAGATATTTTGGAGCGAGCTTTGGTTAAAGGGTGAACTCTGTTTAAACATAAATGGTAATTGTTTTTTTGAGTATTGATTTCACTGTATTTATTTAATGACTAATGTATTGTGATTTGAATAGAGAAAAGGATGTGTTGTACTCTCAGCAGATAAATCTTAGCAACTGTTTAGTTTAAAACGGGTAGTAAAAATATTTTTATAATTTTTCTATTTTACAATGAACAATGCTATAATGGCTCTAAGATTTATGGTTATTGTGAATGGCCATAGTCACATATATTTTGCTATAGCAGAGTCTAACAGTCACCAGTCAGTCATTAACAAGGAAGTAGAATTCTGTCTCGTAAACGTGAGGCGCCTACAGAAGTCCATTTCGAAGAGTCTATCCAGGTTGTGGCACTAGTTGTAAAGACTAATCGCAGACTGTAAGCTGAGGTAATTTTATCTCGGCTTGCTGAAAAACAAGTCCCAAAAATAAAGTGGCGCATTCCTTTGTGTGTACACCTGCCATAGAATTCCTAGGAAATTGGTCTGACACTTCTTTCCATATAAACACTGTAAATGGAGACTTCCTAAAATAGCATTATCTGAAAACAATGCTCATAGACACACGCACAGATTTAAAATGCTTCATTTATTACAAACTTGGCACCAATTTATTTCTGCATGTATATGTGGGTGTATGTTCAAAAATGGCATTTTTCCACCGAAATATTTAGACCAGCGCAGTCTGCCTAGACTTGAGCTCACATGCATTGCCCACATGCTTGTGTGTGATGGTTATCTCACAATGGTTTTGTCTTTGTTTTTCCTTACTCTTTTTAGTCTTATTTGAACTGTGCCTTCCCTGGATTTGAAGGGCCTCTGCACTGCAGGGCTTAATACGTTTTCCTTTCCACATCATCTTATTAACAAGGCCTTGATGAGTTTTATTGATTTACGTAAGACTTGATTCAGGAACCACGGTTAAGACCTTGGGGAATAGTATACCTTTCTTTGCATCAGGATGTTTTCTATTCAAAGGCTTCCTTTTTATCTATCTGCTGCTTAGTGGCCTTCATTTTAGCACTAATTGACACATAATACCACAAATTAGGGTGACTGGCTGCTACAGATTTTATTTAAACGAAGGCAGGTCGGCGTTTGCGTGTGTTCACGCTGAGCACAGCCTGATTCTATTTTCAGCTTCTCTACTTGAAGGTGCAACATTCTGTCCATTCACTTTGAACAAGGTTTATTTCAAGTGTGGAGACATTTAGCATGCTTTTCATTGCTTTCTTTAGGTACAGACAAAGCAAGAAAAGCACAGAACGTTTTTTATACAGGTGCTTTCATTGCGGTAAACTTTCATAGCTGCCTCAAAAAGAGGCAATATATGGATATAAAAACATTTGTGTTCAGGGAATCCAGGGAGAAAATATATTAAATAAAATCTGAAATTGATTTGTAGAGTGAAACTCTTGTATGAGAGAAATGACCCATTACTTATGTCTTTTATTTTGGCTGTAGTAAATAATCAGTACTTCTCTGGCATCATGCTTATATATCTATCATAAGATTTTAGCTTCTGTTTAGATGTTAAACAGAAATGGAGGAAAAGGTTATGCATAGAGAATTTATTATTAAAAAAACAAAAAAGCAAAAAGTTGATTTCAGTTCGATCTTTTTTTTCACACAAGAATACTTCTACTTTCTTCTGTTTTAATCTCCCTGATTTGTTGAAGTGTCCATTTTTTTCCATTCAATTATGTAATGTGTGTGTGTTTTTTATTGATTTATTTTTTCAGGTTGAGTCGGGTTTCTTTCACGAGAGCGACGCTAAGATAGTGGGGAAGTCCATCCGCGACCGAGTGGCGTTGATAAAGTGGCGACGAGAACGCACCGTGTCCTCAGCCATGCAGAGTGGGATCGCGCCGACGACGCAAGCCCAGGTCCTCCTCAGCTCCGTGCCCATTGTATGTGAGCCCACAGGTGCGTTAGAGTCAGAGGAAACAGAAGCAGACCAGCACACCAATCTGACCCAGATGAGCAGCAGCACTACCTCTGTTACATGTGAGTTCTGGCTGCACAGCTTAATGTTCTCGCAGGACACGAAGCGCGCATTCATTTTTATTCATTTTATGCTCCCCTTTTTTTCTTCCTCTTTCTCTCCAGCTGACAGTGGCATTGGCTCGATCATATACTCTGACTCCCACAGCAGCAGCTTGCACAGTGTCATTTACCCGACACTGCAGGAACCTGTTTCCACAGCAGTGCAGCAGGTTTGTGTCCTTTTTGGTGCAAGATGATGATTAGCCACTTAATTTAAAGGAAATTTACAGTTTGATTTTAAATAATTTGAGCTGTGTGTGTGTGTGTATATATGTTTATTTTCCACCCTTATTTGTGTTTTGTGTCTTTCATGCTATTTGATGATAGTCACATGTCCCTGGGTGTTTTTTGACACCACATGACAATGTTTATGAGCCGTTGCCTTGCCCCCATGGAACTGGGTCTAAAGCAGGTTTCCGTCGCCAAAGCACTACTGTGATTGACGTGCTGAGAGACCATCCACATATCCAGTCAGTTTTTCAGCCAGAAAGTCCCGATTCCATTTCATCAATCCCATTCAAACTTAAGAGGAACGATTCTTCCGCCCCGAATTTGTTGCTTTCGCCATTGCCGTTTGATACTCGACGCCATAGTGATTCGTCAGTGGTGCTTTCTCCTGAGACCGAGTGTGACGACCCTCTATCGAAATCCTTGGGATGTCGACGTTGTCTAAATCACATCCCTCTCATTCCGTATCCCTTGTGCACAACTTGCCTATCGCATCTCATATCGAGGACAAGGACGGGAACAAACCCCATCTCATGCACTTCTCTCCACACTCCATGTATATGTGAGGGCCAACCAATATCTCAGACTGGACTCTTACTCAGTGGGCACAGAGGCTCTCTCCTTTACGAGACCTCTGACTTATCAGAGCTTAACAAATCCCTGGAAAACATTACAGGCCACAAGCACGTCCCAAATGTCTCTGCTTTACTGAAGGTCCCGTCCATGGTGTTTGAAACAGGGCCATATCGGACTGTGCGTAGTCACGGTGACGAGAATGAGTTGACCGAATCTCTGAGTCCTGAGCGAATGCCAAAGCCAGGAATGCACCGCAGGGCGAGTGTGTGCATGGGTGACCATACGTTCACATGTCCGGTAGGTTGGACAGCTGGTATACTTTATTGTCTGTGGGTGAAATGGGCACTATGCTTCTGCCGGACGAACCTCCCTAAAACCCGGGGCTTTTAGAGGTTTTTGTATTTTTCCAAACGCTTTATTTCTCCTTATCTCTTGCATCCTGCTGCTTAAGTTCTTAACCCGATTTGCTTTAACTCCAGTCCAAATCTATACTTTATATGTTTCTTTTAGAGGATGGTGCCAGGCTTAGCCAGTGCAGATATATGCATCCTGCCCTAATGAAACTTTCCTGGCCTTCACCTGCTTTCTCATGGAAACTAACCGACCAATCCCAGAGCCTCATAAAATGCTAATCCCAATATTTTTATTTTTTTTTATAATCTCCTCCAGCTTCTCTATAACGGTTCCCTGTTTGCTGGGTGATGCTTGCCTCCTAACCTTTTGACATTTTCATACATGTTATTTATTGCTGTTGTAGACTTTGAGTGTGAAACTAGTTGTTTAATAATTCAGGGAAGAACTGTATAATTAAGTAAATATTTGTGTTTGTTTCTGAGAGATTTTTCTCTTTGTCGTCTTCTTTTTTTAAATTTTTTTTGTTCTGCAGTCAAGCACACTGGGTGTTCAGAGCCAGCCAGCATCAGCTGCATCCATGCAGGTCCCTGGTCATCTGCTTCAAGCCTCACAAAGTTATATGCCAGCTGTACCCAACGTTGTACCTTTGCAGCCTAGCTACGTGCCAGCAAGCCAGCCTGTGCAGCCGCAGGCGTACTCTTCACTGCCCTCCACAGCACAAAAGCAAGCAACAATCCTCCAACCAGTACAGCCAACACCTGCGTACAGTTCCTCTGGTGTACCCAAGATGGTGAGCATACAGAGCTGCCCTCTTACAAGACCAATAGCCCAGGCAAATGCCAGTGTACCACAGGGCTACGCTGCCGGTATGCAGCAGCTTGCAAGTACACACATTCAACCACCTTTGCAGCAAATTGAAGCTGGCCAGACATTGGTATCATTGCAGCAAGCCAAACATTTACTGCCTGATCAACAGTCTGTCAGTTCAACTGTTCAACAGTTGACAAATGTCCAGAATCTCCCGGCTTCACAATGCACTGTGCAGCCCGTTTCTGCTTACATTGCAGTACAGCATCCCTTCAGTGTACAGAGCTTTCAGGAAACGCCAGCACTGCAGATAAGCATGCAGGCATCACACAGGATCCATCATGGCTCATCTGGAGCTGCACCAATGAGCCAAGAAGATACTCTTCTGACTGAACAAGCCACAGCACAAAAAGATCTCAATGCAGCCGGCATGATCGCTGCTGGGAAAGCAGATTTCAAAGAATCTGCTAGTCTTACTGTACCCTTACAAACAAGTCACAGAATTGACGTTACAGCCCAAGTGGTAAGTCATTTTTCCAAGAGTTCCAAGAGAGCTTCTCATTTGCAGTATTACCGTTATACTTTGATATATTGTTTAGCCATTTCAGTCAATACAAAAGAAGAAAATGTAATGTAATTTATTATGGAGCACATTGGGGATGTGAATTTCCATATTAGTGCATAGCCAACAACACGATACATTAAAGATGCATATGAAGCAGCTACCAAAGTGATATGATTTACCCTTATTACGATGCAGCGCAATCCGATTTCCATTTGATTCAACGCAATGCGATTCAATGCAGTACGATTCAATGAAAAATATGCAATTCAATATGGTACAGACGGTTCACTTTAATTTCTTTGATTCAGAGAGGCAGCAAATCAACAATTTATGGTACTTAATTGCCTTCTGACTTCTGACCCATGGCCCTTTCACATAAAATAAAACCAGACGTTCTGTCTCTAGGAAGATGCTGCTCTACCTCTGCCATGTTAATCTATAATTGATGTGAATCGCAGGACATGCCTCCGTCTTCCTAGTGTTGTGATACGTCATTCACAGAGCAGCGGCGGCGCTGAGAGATCGTGCTTGAGACTGTTTAGGGAAGAGAAATCAATCTACATACACAATATTGGTCACAAATTATTGGTCACTTCTAAATAATCAAGGTGTAGCGCATCTTCTAATATATAAATACAAATAAAACAAATGTGTTAAAGACTATGCAACTTGTATTTACATTACATCAATGTTGTTCTATGTCTGTTTAATTTTGGGACAAACCATTCCACATTTAGTTCCTGTTTGCTGTTATAATAACCGCCACTGTTCTGGAAAGATGTTCCACTAGATATTGGAGTGTGCTTGTGGATATTTGCGCTCATGCGGCAAATTATGTGAGATTATTGTGCAATACCTCAAGAGGAAGTTGAAGAAAGTTGAAAGCAGATTTGGAAATGTAAAATGTCTGAGGCCGTCTGAAATAGATTTTCTTTCATAGATTCCTATGGATCTGTTAAGAGTATTTCAGGTACACAATTCTGTAACCGGAAGGGCTAGACTTTAAGGGCAGAGGCATCATCATCATCATCGCTACTAGTTTTTATAAAAATAAAGCTCGTCACCTTATAGAAAAACACCCTCGCCATCTCACAGTTTATCCCATAATGGAAAATGTATTTATAGCTTGAATTCTGGCTGTCAGAGAAACGAGACTATAGACTGCTTCTGAAATCTATTGTATGTAGTTTGAAAAGAAAAAAAAAAATGCCAGTGCTGCAATATGCTTCAATAGATTTTTGTTTTTCTCCTATATACATTTTATTATCATAATTTTAATGCCCCCATCCTTGTCAATCAATTTGGACTATAACATTACCTACACAGGCTCCAATGTCTCAGCAGTCATTAGTTCAAGGTTCGGCTGCTCAGCAAGTTCAAATACATCTTTGTCTCAGAAGCCGGCTCACCTCACATAGGTAAAATTCAAGCACATAACATTTAATATAATACTTTTAACTCAATAGTCAATCAGTTATGCAACTACTCTAGGAAGTACTGGAATTTCTTGTGTAGTTTTTTTTAAATTGGTAGGACAGTTTTGACCTCCTGTTGCAGTTGCCCTCGCTGAGCCTTGCTCATTGTTCCATGGTCCCTCTTCCTGGACCTGATTTCTTTTCCTCATTCTTTCCTTTTTCTGCGCAGTCATCCCTCACTCCGCTCTATCTCTCCACTGGCCAACCTGTGCCTGCCCCTCCCTCGGTTTCACCGGGGCCCAATTTACAGATGGATGGCACTGTGCCAACACCCCACCCACTCCTACCCGCTGCATGCTCTGCACCAACACACTGTTCCCAACAAGCCTGTGCACCTCCTGTGTTTGCAAGTTTAATACCCACAATACAGTACTCCCAGCAGGGCTACTGTATGGCTCAGCAACAAAGTGCAAGCTCCATGGCTACGCCTTCTTTGCATCCCCTCATACAGAGCAGTTCTCCAATTTATCCTTCCCAGCTTGCTTCACCAAACACTGCCTGCCTATCTGCAGGAGCTCCTCCCATCTTTCAGGCTACTCAGGTAGTGTGTGTTTCATATGGGTTTTCAAAGCAATCTGCCAGAATAGCTGCATTGTGTGCTAATTTGACTTAAAACTGTTTATATTGGCGCCCAAATGTGCTCAGTTTACAATTCCGACCCGCAGAGCTAGCAAATACTAGCCTAATCAATAAATCAAAGGCAACATCTGCATCATGACACCTCTATAGAGTCTACTTGATATTTACTATATATGTATATTTATTATAGATTGTATAATACTGTATATTTGTATAGCAATAATCTTGAAACTAGGCTTTTTGTGATGAGGCGCATATAAATATATATATATGTATATGTACTGAATTTTTTTCCCGCAAACTTTAGAAATGAATATTTACAATAAGTAAATTTAACATATAAATCGGCTTATTATTATTTATTTTTTTAAGGCCGCTCCTGGCAGCAGTACCCAGTCCCAGATTGTGCTTCCGGCCCTGGTGAGCACATCCCAGAACCCAGTTCCAGTCCATACCGCCATGCCCATTGCTGTTCCGGTTCATTCTTCTCAGACAGCCGTCACCGTGGCTCCACATGCTATCGCCATCCCTGGCCATCATGTTCACACCGCTCCTGCTGCCGTGCTGACGCCTTCTGTGCCACAAGGCATTGTACCAGATGCTATAAGCATTGAGGAAGCTCTGGATGGGAACCAGGAAACTCGGGCCTCTGCAGTGACCAGTGAAATGACTCAGCAAGCACAGCCCAGCAGCAGCATCACGACGCATCACGTTCAGCAGTGCAGCAGCAGCGCAAGTGGAACGAGCCAGCCAGCCACTGAAGTGTTTGCTGAGGTTCGACAGAGTAGAAGCAAAAGTTTGCTTCAAAGTCAATAATATTAGTCTGTGATCTTTTAATTCTGCTTTGCTTGTCTTCCATGTGTTTGGGTAAATATTGCTGGTCTGCTGCCTCTCTGTTTGCTATATTTGTTTTGTTAATCATTCTCATTTCTGTATTTCTCTCTTCTCTCTCTCTCTCTCTCTCTCTCTCTCTCTCTCTCTATTTGCATGTAGGAGTGTGCTATAGATAAGCAGACTGTGGCTGCATATGACAGGTACAAATCCCCTAGCAATATGTGTAGATAAAGATTCCTTGATGATGATTATTTTCTTGCATAAATATTCCCTGTCCTTGAAGTTTTCAGATATTATGCACAAGTGTCATTGATAAATTGCACCGAAGTAACTTATTCTGAAAGTAGCTGTGTTTACCTTGATTTTAAACCCTATTTTTTCCTTATTTTTTTTTTTATAGTTAAACAGTAGGGTTTTTAAATAAGTCCACGAAAGTATTGATTTATTTTGAGGGCTGCATTAAAACCTTATTACACTGGCTTCAATCCACAGACTTCAATTACTTACAAAATAGATTTTTTCTTAAAACAAGTATTGAAATCTAGACTTTTTTCTGCCACAGTGTGACCTCTGATGCCACGTCAGGAAAAGAGATGAGCGACGGGAACGAGGGAACGCACGGCGGAAGGAGCGAGTCGAGGGTCCGCAAGCATCATCGCAAATCCTCCCGTACGCGTTCCCGCCAGGAGAGGAGCGGCAAACCCAAACTGAACATGCTCAACGTGAGTCTGCCCCAGAAATCCAATCAAAGTACTGCTCTGTTGATCATATCAGGGTTGTACTCTGTTAGGACCTGGCTCACTCTGTGGCAACAATATTTTAGCGACGCTTATCTGCATGCAAATGAATGCTTCTGCCATGTGGTGGGTTTTTCCCTTCTTTTTCTTCTTCTTGTTCCGTGGCTTACCTCCTTTTGACGCATTTACTAGATATAAACACACACAATATTTGCAAGTGTGGAAATCTTTTAGTTATAATAGTACGTTATAACTACGTACTTATTAAATACATGCGCTGTTGAATAGATATCAGAACTGGGATCTTAGGCAACCCAGCATATGTCACAGGATTGGAATGTTTTTACTCTTGTGTTCCCACCTACATAGTAAAAAATGTGACTTATGTTGGGTTGCCTGAGATCCCAGTCCTGATATTTGTCTATAGGCAAATTATGGCATATAGTAATTCACAGCAAAGTTTATTGAAATCCAATAAAGTTGTAGGTAAATTAAAAAAATTGTTGCTGTTTAGACATTTAGACTTGCATCATTTTTTTTTTATTAATAAACTTGTACATATGGACTCACATATTAAACGAGTAATGTATTGGGAAGCCTGACTTTTCTAGCCATGTGTGGTTTTTCCTTGAACTGTTACCACAGTGCTGGAAAAACACAAGTGTATAGAATATTGTTGGATGTGGTAAATGTAATATTCACTTTACTCAAACTAGGAGACCCAAACCCTGTTCCAGCATTACAATGCCCTTGTGCACAAAGCCAGCTCCAGTGCCAGCTCCATGAACATATGATTTACATGGTTTGGAGTGGCAGATCTTAAGATCTTAAGTATAGAGCTTTATAAAGTTTTTCCCAATAGCATTGCACAGTATTTGGATACATGAACATATGTTGATTAGTTTTAGTTGATTTGGGAACACCAGGAACACACATGTTTAATCTGTAAACAAATGAGGCAAAGTGCTGAGATACAATAGATTAGGAGTCTCATTTTTACTAGTAAGAAACTAATAAAAATAAATCTAATAATAAATCGATAATACCAAGAATGTGTTAGGATATGCTATTTAATACCATGGCATTAACATCATTATATTCGAATAGATTCAACAACAATCCAATTCATAAAATGTACTCGTCTGGGGTCACAGGCGGATCCTCTGAAATTGTTGTTTATGAACCCGAGAGTGAACGTTGTGAAGCAGAATCTCCTCCTAGCTTAATGATGGATGGAGAATGCGATGTCTGGGAACATTTACCATATGTTTAACTCCAGCCTCTGCAGCTTTCACGCACTATAGCGCAGCGATGTTACTTCAGTTTGATTGTTTTTTAAAGGCTTTTATTGCAATTGAATGGCATTCGTAATGCATGTCAATGGGAATTCCAACAGAAATCTGAAATTCATCCCAAAATACAAACCATAATCACTAATCGCAGTATTAAGTAGTTGAAATAATTTGTACACTCTTTAGTAATGAATTAGTAATGAGCTTATAAATATGAAAGCTTGAACCAGTCATGGTTGCCATTGCCTGGTGAAAAAAAAAAGAAAAAAAGGCTGAATTTCTTTGGTGTGCTGCAGGTGTGTAACACGGGTGACAAGATGGTGGAATGCCAGCTGGAGACTCACAATCACAAGATGGTCACTTTTAAGTTTGACCTTGATGGAGATGCTCCTGAGGAGATTGCCACATACATGGTAAGGGTATTGCTGCCATTAATAATTTTGATGTTTGCATTATGCATTCTGAAAGTCAACAGGAAATATATTTTCATACAAAACTATCATTGTAGTTAGCTGAAGCATATTTTCTCACAGTTATAAAGGTTTTTTTTTTTTTCTTTCCCTTCATTAGTTTTTTCTTTTTTTTTTTTACTGTTGTTATTTTGCTGCATGCTTGTCTTAAGTCTTCTCTTCTTGCCCTGATAAAGCTGTCCCTGTGTCATCTCTGCTTTGCATTTGTGTCTGATTCCTTTATCCACACTGTCTTACCACACTGTCTTATCAGAGATGTATTTAAATATTAATTTGCTCTCAGTTCTCTTTTTAGACCCAGCGCTTCTATAATTCAAAACTTTCGGCTATATACCAGGATGATGGTATAACGTTATGTACTGATCTTTACATGACGACCTTGGTCTTGAAGTACTTTTGTCCTGCATGTTTCGGTGGTTTTTCCAATGCAGTAACACTTTTAAATGTATATTATTTGTATAATATTTACATTAAAAGTATGTTGCTTTTTAATGTCCATTGAGGGTTATGTCTATTGCAGTATCACTCAATCAATCATCAATTTGGCAGATCTCTCTCTCCATATTGCAACATATCCTTTCTCAGAAAAATAGACTATATGGACAAAGGTTTGTTGACACCTGACCATAAGGTTTGTATGTGCATTGAAATACAGCCCTATAATTGTGTTTTTACTTTTGTGCTTACAATTTGGGGGTCTCCCAATACTTTTGTCCATTTAGTGCAGTTGCATTTACACCTTCTGTTCTGTTACACATTGGCTGTTCCAAGGTTTCATTATCAAACCTTTGTCTCATGTTCAAGAACGGAGAAAAGTATAGGCAAACAATACGTCTTTTGTATTTGTTTTAAATCTATATATGTTTGTTCATTAGGTTGAGAACGACTTCATCTTGCTGCTTGAGAAAGAGATGTTCATTGAGCAGCTGAAGGACATAGTGGAGAAGGCTGAGGACATCCTGAGTGAAGATGCTGAGGGAGAGAAGGGTTCGGGACATCAGTCACAGCCCCATCAGAATCTCAAAGGGGGTTCTGCTTTTGAGGTAAGCTAAGAGCCACGAACAAATTCCGTTTGTTTAGTAAATGGAAAGGCATTTGAATTCCAGTTTGCGTCATTAAATTTAATGAATTTAAAACGAATTTGGGTCACAGTCATGTGCACCGAACTGGAAGCCCTGTACCAAAAAAAGTACGAATTCGGTACAAATATGTGTACATTAGCATACATTTAAAACAGTGTAATTAAAAGATTTGTGCAGGGTTATCAGGAGACAGTCAGGAAATGCAAACTGATCAGTTTCCTTACACACTGCACTGTTAAATATTCTCCAAATGCCCAGTGTGTCATCTGTCTTAGAGTGAGGTTTATCACTTAATGCCTGACAGCAAGCTTCACTACTTCCTTCACCCATTAAAGATTAAAGAGCCTCTGTTGATGTATAGTTATGAAACCTTCTCCTGGGTGCATTCTTTCCTATGGTAAGGAAGGGAATGCGGATGGGCAAACTGTTCAGAGAGGAATAAAATGCTAATGTCTTCTCTATGTACAAGAAGAAACTTTAAAGCTCCTTGTGGATATGCTCTTAGTCGAAAATACTAAAGGAATGCCATGATTTAAGTAACGGAATGATAACGGGATAATAATGAAGAATAGAGTATTGGGCTGCCATCCTGTTATCAACCCTCGTGTTTTATTTCTTACAGCAATTGTCGAAACACTTATTACAGATTTGTTCCTTCAAAAAAAGATGTTTATAGTTATATAATTTGGTGTTCCTGCTATCACGTTATAGCGGATTTAAACGTTTGTTTACACACAACCCTTAAAATAAAGTGTATTTGATTGCAATTCTATTTTATTTGTATAGCACTTTTAACAATGTACGTTGTCCTAAAGCAACTTTATAGAATCTAATAGATCTAATGTACATTTTGCATCATAAATTAGTCCCCATAAGTGTGTTTCTAATGAGGAAACCAGTAACAGCAGCTTTTTACTAATGGAGACTTGAGTGTAAAACTGTTCATGCCATTGTAGAAAACTGTTTATTTTAATTAAAAATGCATCTTCATGGTTTTTGAGTTTTGGCTTCTACAGTAGCCATAAGGATCTCATACCCAGCAAGAGAGAGTGGTTTCCAATTGAAGAGAATTCCAACCAAAAGTTTTTTTTTTTTCCATGTAATTGGCAAGCCACCATTTTTCTATTTTGAAATGTTTGTGAATCCTGATGAAACGTTTATAATAATTGCATTAACATATTCCTGTGATTTGAAATTACACTAAATACAAAATTACTGTCCTACTGAGCTTTAATACAAAACCATATGCTTTCCAAGAATATATAAAAAAAAGTTTCTTAAATAAAAAATTGTAATTAAAAAAAAAGGACACTAATCCCTTCGCTTTACCTCTGTGTGAATCTTGGTTTATCATGGAATTGCATTTGCCTAATTTGTTTTAGTGATTTTCCCGGTCTCTCACGGATAGCACAATAGACCGGAAAAATCAGCGAAACAAATTAGTTATGTGGGAAAGGTTTTTAAGGGGTTTTAAGTTGTAATAATGAAATTCATTAATAAAAATATAATTATTAATTATAAAATTAGGTAAAATGTTAATACAGTGTACATAAAATAGCATTTTTGGGGTGGTTTATTTTGCGGTTTTAGAAACGGGAGGGGTGAATATGTATTTGAAGTGTTTTGATTTGTTCATAATTTTGAACTGAACTATTAATAATTTTTTGCATGTCTGACTCATAGTTAACATAGGGTTAACATAAACTAAAGCTTTCTCTGTAGACTTCGAATGCAAAAACTGATGATAATTTGAGCACTGAAAAGATTACTTTTCTCAGCTTATCAAAGTAATTGGTTTATGATTTTGGTTGTTCCAGGGAGCAAAGCCTCAACAAACGCAGTCAAATCAACTAGTATACCAGCAAAATGGTAAGACTGTTAGAAGTATTCATGTATGTATTAGATCTACACTATATCGAAAAACACTGTTTGTGGACACCCGATCATAAGATTTATCTGCTTTTTGAACTTCCCATTCTGTATTTAATTCCCATTTATTGTTATAATAACCTTCACTCTTCTGGAAAGATGTTTCGCTAGATTTTAATTGTGCTTGTGAAGACACTAAAATCTAGCGGAACATCTTCCCAGCCACAAGAGTGTTAGTCCATTTAGGTAGGGTGAGGAGGCCTGGGGTGCAGTCAGCGTCCAAATTCTTCCGAAAAAGTTTTTTATCGGGTTGAGGTCGGAGCTCAATAGCGCTCAAGATCTTCCATTGCAACCCATTCAAACAATACCTTCATATAGCTTGCTTTGTGCACAGGGACATTTGTCATACTGGAACAGGTTTGGGTCTTGTAATGCTACCACAGCCAGAGACCTCCAATACAGTTGTGCACCTTTAATTGTGGGAACAGTTTGAGGAAGAACCTTATATGGCTAGAGAATTCAGGTGTCGCAAAACTTTTGTCCTTATAGTGCAAATAGATTTTGGAAGAACCTTGTTTTTTTTTTTTTCTCCACACACTGTAAACTGTCAAACACTGTAGCTAATGGACACTGCACACACATTATAGTATGGTCTGGTGTTTTACTCTAAAGTATGCATATGCACTTCACAGGATGATAATGGAAAGCTTGGAAAGAGACAGTAATATACTGTGTGTCATGTCAAATGTAAAATTCTTGGTTTTTTTTATGTTGATTTAAATGAAGTTGTTTATTTAATAATGTGTGTGTTGTGTTTTAGTACTTCACACAGGCAAACGCTGGTTCATCATCTGCCCTGTGGCTGAGACCACAAATAATGGGGAAGAAAATGTCACAGCCAAAGGTATATATCTGTATTTGTTTGCTAGTACTGAGAGTGTAAGCAGGCCTTGTACGTTCTAAAAGCAAAAATAAGGAAATAAAACTGTATATGTATGACCAAGAAAAAAATTCCGTCAATATACAATACTTGTACAAATCAAACCATTTGGTTTGATTTTTTATCATAGAAGAGAATATGTCTGTGAAAAATAGAAGTGTTTCATAAGAACAACAAAATCAATTGCCAGTCAGCTTCCTATCTAGCAGGAGCAAAATACAAAATATGTGCACAGCATAACAAAACCTCTCAGCTTTTTTAATTTATTTTTTTTTAATCCACAGTCTACTATACTATTACTATCTACCCTAGCAACTGTATCAATTACTACTAATTCAAGTGATGTAAAAAAATTTAGGTGAACCAATTGTTGTTGTTTTTTCTTTTCTGTACCATAATCATCTTTGAAAATATAGAAGGTTGAGTATATTAATTCTATATAAAATCAAGAGATTTCCTAAACTGCCATGTAGCGGTTCTTGTGTGTGCTACAGGCTGAGTAGCTCATGTCCTGCAGAATGTTGTACTGTATTTTGTAATGTTCACCTTGAATATGTGCACACAAGCAAACTCGTGCTAGGCTTCTTAAGTGAGTACTAATCTTTATTTTTCCCTTCCCTCTGACTTTTAGACCAAGTGAGCACACCTGCAGCTCAAATTCAAGATACTAGCACAGATGAAGCCAGACCCCTCCCAAACAACCCACCCCTGCCTGACACAGCCCTCAATGCCCCTGAACACATGCAAACAGTGGACGATTCTCAAAACACTCATCAATCACGGATGTCCATGGTTACCGACATCCCATGCTGTCCTATCGTCCCTCCCACATCCCAGGCTGAAAATGTTATAAAACCTGTACTTCCTCCCCAGACCTCCAGCCATGACCCCAGTCCTGTCTCAGATACATCTCTGACCCAGGTTCAACCAGTGGTGCTTCAGCAGCCGATTTCCACACCTGTTCCACCTGCTACACAGTCACAGCCACAGAGCCCGGCACATCTATCACAACAAAGTCTTACTACCACCACATCAGGGCCTACCACTTCACACACTCAGCCAGGGGGTGGCCCAGCTGAGTCTGATGGAGAAGGGCCTCCTAGACTAGAGTTCACCGATAGGACAATAAAGACACTTGATGAGAAGCTCAGGAACCTTCTGTACCAGGAGCATAATCCCTCCCAATCCACAAGCTCCACCTCAGATCCTCCTGGCTCACCTCCGGTATCAGACAGTCAAAGCAGTGATGGACCACTAAGAAGAGGGGATATACTGGTAAAAATAGATGTCTAACAATTAGTTATCAGGAACGAACCGTTATAGTCATAGTAGTACAACTTTTTTGATTTTAACATATATTTTAGTATTTTGTTGTTCATTTACAATTTACCTGCAAAATGTAATTTAAAAAAATGAGAGATTCAGCATTGCACTTGACCTGTTTGGGGAACTTATTTGAAAAAGTCATTTCCAAGACATTTTGCCAATATACTTTCTCTATACTGTCTCTACAATAAGCAGTGGACATATCTGAGATTCATGTTTCCATAAGCTAATTTGCATGGATTTTATTGCTTCATGGGATTAAAATCATTTTTAGTGAATAAAACGAATGAAAAGCAAGTGGCTGTTCTTTTCTGTGGTGAGGAGCCAGTAAAGACCGTTTATTAGGTTGATCTCCAACAGTTCTTGGGTTTAATTTGAGCTTTCATTCCATCTTTCAGCCTCAGATTCCAGAGCGGAGTGATAGTCTTGGGGCCTTGAGTGACTCAGCTGTTGCCCGTAAGTGGAATGTCGTGTGTATGTTTTTGTATCGGTCTATAGACAAAGGTCTTTGAGTTTATTTCAAACAAGGACACATTTACTGCATGCTAAAGGAAATAATTAGACTGAACATGTGTTGGAAAATGACTGGATTGATAGACAAACATTTGTTTGTATTAATTAGCTTTAAATGGGCAGCCGACAACGGACACCGAAGGCAGCGTTGGACATTCTACCTCGAAAAGCCGTTTCCAGGTAGGAGCACTCCTAAAGTTTTAAATTATTTGCTTTGTCTATTTAATGAGAGTTTGCATTTACTGGTGGTAATATCTCTAGATTGTTCCAACGGCACCGGATATTGTCCAGAGTTTGGAGCGTGGCAGAAAGAGCCGAAATTCCTGCAGTTTTGAAGCATCTGGCCACACAGAAGATGAGGCTGCTATGACCACAAATGTTTCCGCTGCAGATAAGAACGGAAGCCAGACCATGCAAATGTGCCATAGCAATCGTTATTCGGCTCCCCCAAATCTTTTTCAGGTACAAATAAGAAAATTATTATTATTATTATTTTTAATACATGAAACTTGCTCTTTACTGCATCTGTTTTTATTAATATTGAAGTTTTCAATATGAGGCATTTCCTTGATTCAACAAGTTTCCTATTCTGGAAACCAGTGTATATAATCTTATTCCAAATATAAATGCGTTAAATGATTTTATATTGGCTATATGACGGGGGTCTGTAATCTTATCTTTATATAAAATTCTAATATATATTCATATATTTAAATGACTAGTGTATGCACAATAAACAAAAGTTCATCTATTTATAAGATTTGTCAGAGCTAATTTGATCAGCCACAAGGATTGATGTAGGTACTGATGTAGGTTGAGAAGTCCTGGGCTGGTGTTCAGAGCTCTGTAGCAGGCCAATTTTATAGCAGATCTTCCACTCCAACTTGTAAAGCATATCTTAATAGAGCTGGCTTTGTGCACAGGGACATTGTCTTGCTGGAACAGTTTTTCTCATTGTATGCTACCGCATCCATCCTATACAATTGTACGTCTCCAATTGTGTGGTAACAGTTTGAAGAAAACCATGTATTCCTGAAAAAGTCTATCAATACTTTTGTCCAAATTGTGTACTAATATTCTACATATGACCAGGGTATATGATATTCATCTACACAGAACCAAATATACAGAATAAGCCTTTTCTTATTTTGTTATACACATGTTTGATGTCCAGGTTTTACTTAATTATTTTCCTTGGCAGGACCTGCTCAATTCCAATATGGAGACCCTGACCTCAGTGCCTCATGCTCAGACCACCTTGTCAATGGATGCAGCCACACAGCATGGCTTCCACCTCTCCACAGATTCGGGTGAAGAGGACAGCCAATCGATTCCTCCCCATAAACCCACACAAGCCTTTTCCAGCCATTCGGAGCACGGTGGAAGCGATCTCGTAAAGCGGGCTGTAGCTTTCTTTCGTCGCTCCGGCCGCAGCAGCAGCGTGCAGAGCTCGGATTCGCCCAGCCGCCCACCAGTTCTTAATGGCCATGCGCCATGTGTTTCAAGCCATGCCCATTCTGCGTACGTCAGCAGTGATAACGATTCAGAGTTTGAAGATGCCGACATGAAAAAGGAGCTGCAGAAGCTCCGAGAAAAGTAAATAAAGCTATTTCAGCTCCTCCTTTAATACAGATCATTCTTTTTGTAAACACTGAGCCAGATACCGATATACATGTCAAAAGTTGTGAAGTTTGACTTAAATTATGATCTTGCAACACGAAATGTTCTAGTATGTCTAAATACCTGAGGATAAAACCACATTATAGCACTGTCAGTGAGCACATACTGTGAACTAGGAATTTCTAGAGAATGATGGTACAGTGTCAGAAATGATACAATTCTATGTGTCTGCCAATACCTGATAATTTGTTAGTATTAAATGCAAGTGCCAAATAGTATATAGTGTTTAGGACTGTTTTCCAGTTCCAGTCCTGAGGGAATTTCAATCCATCATTCCTTCTTTGACAGAATATCCTACTTTCATTAAAAGTTTGGCTCATCCGAACGTTTTACTTGTATCAGCAGGAACTTATCTGGTTCTTGTGCAAGTGGGTGCATGGTTTAAGTGCAGTTTGTGAATGGAGTGTGAAGCTAGAGGAAGTGAGCGGTAAGAATCATAAACCTGGTATTTTGTATTCAGCTGTCTCCCCTGAGGCTCTTCATCTCTGCCCATTTTTATCAGAATAATCAGAATATTTTACTGATCCCACATGGAAATTGTTGGGTTGCATTTGCTCAAAGTAAAATGTATTCAAATATTAAAGTCAATTAAAATATAAAAAAGACTGTACAATAGAATTTACATATGTATTATCTCTTTTGCTGCTCATTGACACGTAGAACACTTGTTGATCAAAACTCACAAGCACAAGTCTATGATCCTTGCTGCTCACGCATTCATTTAAGCTGCACCGTTCCTGAACAGTGCTGTGTACAATGACAAGGAAACTGTACACTTGATGATTGATTCATGTCTCCTGTTCTTTTCCAGGCATATGAAGGAAATCTCCGAGCTGCAAGCCCATCAGAGAGGTGAGATCGAGCAGCTATATTCACGGCTCGGCCGGCCTGTGCCACCTAGCGTGGGATTTCTGCATGCAGTACCCCCTAGTGGCCGCCGGCGCAAAACCTCGAAACACAAGCTGAAAGCGGGCAAGCTTCTCAATCCAACAGTGCAACAACTCAAATCCAACCGTGCTAGCAGCCCAGGTAAGAGCATACTTGTTTAAGACTGTGTTCTTTTTTTTTTCTTTAATATAATACAAAATAAATGTTGCTTTTCTCTTTTTCTCTTTCTAGCAGAGACCTGTTCTAGCATGTCAGGATCTCCAGCTAAAAGCTCAGTGCTAGGTAACAGTTCTGTGGCTTCCAGCATGGCCATACTGCAGAGTCCAGTGTCTGAACCTCTGCAACCAGTCCAAACGCAGCAGCCATGCTCGCTCAAAGTCTCACTGTCCTCCGACAACATCTATGATTCCGCCCCACATGCTCTTCCAGGGCAAGGTAACACACACACAAACGCATACACATACTCTGCCCACATATTGGTCCTTGCTGTGTCTGTGTATAATCTACATTTGTGTCTCATTCTCACACACATGTTCATATACAAGTCTTTGTCAAAGTGCTTAAGACATGAATTTGCATGATCTCTTACTACACAGCATTCTTAAGGACTCCCTTCATCTGTGTGTCACACACATCTCAAACACACGTGCACATTCGCACAGCCCTGTAGGAAGTGCTTTATCTCTGAAATGCAGTCTTGTGTTAGTTAAGAACAAGGCGGCACTGCTGGACAGCTTAACACATTCAGTGTTCTGTCATAAGAAACCCTTACGAACACATAGTACTGTGCAAACCTTTTAGGCAGGTGTGAAGGAACGCCGTAAAGCAAGAATGCTTTAAACGTATATATATTTTAATTGTTTAGCAATTTCAAATCAGAAAGCTTTTGTCATTTCAACCACATATAGCTGACACAGTAGACAGTGAAATGAGCGTTTTTCTAGAACCCAGGTGCTACATAAACAACATAGAGCGACTTAACATAGCACTGAGCTGAGGGCTAAATTAAAGTTGCCTCAGCAACATAAAGTGCATCCTGTTCAATTTAGTGCAAACAGACAAGACAGGACAGGACAGTTACACATAATAGCATTATTTAGTATACATTCTGTACTTGTTATACAGTACAATGTACTGTAAACAACATGTACACAAATATTTGTGCAAAACAGCATGTAAACTGTCATAATATGGCTGCTGTTATAGACATGAGTGCGTATAAATTGTACTGAGTATTTTTATATTTAACGTAATGAGCGAACAGAATTAGGGCCGTTGATTATTTTAGAAATCAAGTATTCTACCGGTTATTCCAACGATTATTCGAGTACTTGGATAAGAAGTACTTTACTAAAAAAGCAATACGAAATATACAGGAGAAAATAAGACGGATCTCTTAAAATGATTTCAAGTCATTTGTTTCTTTTTTAGAAAATTTTGCATTTTTATTGCTGAAATTGCAATTTGCAATAAAAACTTTCTGTTGTGTTTTTCGGCTTGAATCTTCTCTTCACTGTTCCTTTATTTTTCATTCTGCAGTGTGCACAACCTTTGCATTCTATAAATAAGACCCCAGAGCAGTCCAGAGTTTAGCAGGTGGTGCATCAGTAATATTGGTCCGTGGGAAAACACTGTGTGTAGTTAAAAGGACTAAATGGAGCAGCTCAGTGCCCTTTTTGTATTCAAATTACTCAAGGAATCGATCCCAGCCCTAAATAGCATAAGAAAACGAAGTCAAATCAATCTTTGGTGTCATGACCCTTTTTCAGTTCTTTTTTAGGTTATTTACAGTGGCTTTCAATTTTTTTTCCTACATACTTGCACAAAGTCAATGATTTAGTAGGATATTCAGTTGTATGATTAACCAATTGCCCCAAGCAGATGCTAATGATCAAATGAATATGTATGTTGAAACAGTCATTATCCAAAACAGAAACAGCAGTGCAGGCTCTTAAAATTGGGTGAGAAACAACCAAACCCTTCTACTGGGGTGAGGATGTGGAAGTTTCCTATCACAGGCCATGGCAAGACTGTGCACAGCAACAAAACAAGGTAGTTCTACTGCATCAGCCAGGTCTCTCCCAGGCAAAGATTTCAAATCAGACGGGGGGTTTCAAGTTGTGCTGGTTTATCTATTTTCAAGAAGCACAAAGAAACTTAACTATTCATGAAAACATAGGAACTGGTCTACAGAAAAATAGCAGTAGGTGCTCTGGTCTGATGAGTCAAAATCTGAAATATTTCGCTGTAACAGGAGGCAAGTTGTTTGCTGTAGGGCTGGAAAGCGGTACTATAATGAGTGTCTATAGGCATCAGTGAAGCATGGTGGAGGTTTTCACACCTGTCTAAAGCCTATGTACAGTACTGTGTACACACACAAACACGCACACACACACGCACACACCTTGAACATGACAATTAGTCCTATTATATTTGGCTGTGCCTTACTGTCTATGCTGAGATGATACGGGTCTCTAAAACCTGATGTGTTCGCTGTTACACCACTCTTCCTCTCTCTCTTTCTCTCTCTCTTTCCTTTCTTTTTTCTCTACCTCTTATATTCGTTCTTCACAGGCTGGACCGTTTACCACCAAACATCCGAGAGAGTCACCTATAAATCTAGTAGCAAACCACGCACTAGATTCCTCAGTGGACCCGTGTCTCTGTCCATCTGTTTGTATTTGTTTTTTTCCTACTTTACTTCACTCATCTCATCTTTTTTTTCCAGTCAGTTTTTGTTTTTCTCTCTCTCTTTCTCTTTCTCTCTCTCTCTCTCTCTCTCTCTCTCTCTATCTCTCTCTCTTTTACTCTGTGTCTTTCTCTCCGTATCTCTCTCGGTCCATCCCTGTGTGTGACTTGTCTTAATTTTTCTTTTTATACCCACACACACAAAAAAATAATAAAAATCACTCATTCGTTTTTATTTGTCCATCCCATTTCCTTGGCCATAATGCACTTGTTGTCATTTACTCCATTCATACAAACGCTTTGCGCTGCTTCTGCGTACCAAATATCATTAACCTTGTCTTCCCCCAAACATGGGCTTTCCAAAACCTTATATCTTTTTCTGTATAAATATTTAAAGATGTGTGTCCTGCCAAAGCCTTTGTATCTTCTGTACATGTGGTTTCTTTCTTTTCACTGATTGTCCTCACATGTTTAAAAAACAAATAATAAAAGCCCCATACCGGCATAAGAGGACGATGGGCACGCTGTCTCATGTTTGGAATCGGAAGACGTGCATGCCAGAGGCACAAGCCAGGCTCACTTTGGAGACCGTCAGGGCTGTATTTCAAATTTTTACCTTTACTTCCTCATCTTTGGCTTTACACTGCATGAGTTTTGAAAGAAAAAAATATCTATATACAGCTGCGTCTGCTACTCTTGTAGAATTTTATTTTTTTTCCTCAAATGTGATTTTAAATAGAACTTGATTTCAGTTTGTTTTTCTGATTGTTTACCCTGAGGGTTAATGAACAATTATGATGACAGACCTGCAGTCCCACAAGCATTTTTCTTTTCTATGTGTGAAGTCTATGCAGATTAAATGTAGAAAAGTATGTTTACACTCCTATGCTCTCAGCATTTTAGTGGTAGTGTTCATGCTCAGTTGTATAATTTCTTAGCATTTGTAAGCAGAAATGTTTGACAAATTAACTCATTTGCTTACTGTAATGTTGCCACTAAGATTCAGATGCATTGGATTTGTTTAATGGAAAATCATTTGTTTCTTTTCGATTTTTTTTTCCTATTTATTTGTCTTTTTCTTTTTGCCTTTAAAAAAGAAACGTTAACATTATCTAACGGGTAACATACATTTTTTTTTTATTATAAAAACAAATGGGTCCCTAAGTTACTGTTCCAATTCCTGGTCTTAGAGACCTAGATTTTAGTGTCATCTTCTGCTGGAAATGTGCTCTGGATGTTACTAAACATGACCAGCCAAAATCTCTAGATAAATGGCTCTAGAAGTATGTTGTATTCAGTGTCATTTGTGATGTCGTAGAAAATTGCACATCAAAATGCAGTTTGAGGTCTTAATTTTTTACATTGAAATTCGGAAATAACACTTAAATAATGATTTTGATGATCTCAATGGAAACTAGAGGATGGCTAAAGGCTAGGTTGGGTCTTACATGCCAATAACAACTTTAAATATAAAACTAAACAAAAAGTACTGAATCATGAAAATGTGCTAAAGGAAATTCATTTGAATATATTAATTCATCTGAAATACATAGTGAAATATAAAATAAAATATTTAGACGGGGCACATTGCTGGGGTTAAGACCATACTGCCGTCTTGAAACACAGACAGAACTAAATTAATGAATATCGAATCATTTTACATGGGGTGCTTTTCTGTATTAGCCAAATTCTTCACTTGGATCGAATCTAGAATAGAGTGCATAGTGAAGCATAGAAAAGCAACTCTGAAAATCAGTTGTTGTTGTTTCTTAGTGTTCAGGGTTGAATTATTTTTCTTTATTTTATTATTACTATTTTTTTAAATAATTAATACGCGTTTTCTGTTTTCCATTTTCTGTCTTTCCATTTTACATTCCAATCCAAAAGATCTTTTTTTTTTCCCCAGCTCATTTTTCTTCACCAATAATGCACATGCTTTCCAAGCATACAGCCTTATTAAATCTCCCTGCACCTCCTTCTGTATTATATTAAGTGATTGGTTGCTGCCTGTGGCTGTCCACCAGTTTGTCCAGTGAGCAAAGGTGTGCAGCGTCTCCCTCCTTGCCCTTAACCCTGTGTTGTCTGTATTGTTCTGCCTCTTTATAGGGTCTACTCTGAAACGACTATGTCTAGGCAAAGAGCGCAGTAGTAGTAACTATCCCATTTACTCTTACTCTGTAGATTCTTCTGCCTTTTTTATTTCTTTATTTTGTTATCCCTTTTATCTTAATTTTATTTATTTTTTTATTTTGTTCTTTGGCATGGCCACAAGAGTGAGCGTTGTCATAAAAATCCAACAATGAAGTGCATTGTCACTTCATTGATTTTTAACTTCTTTCTTCCGTAGTGCATGGCAGTGGTTGGTGTCACTTCCCATGAAGTGCTGCTTCTGTTATTTTTGTCTGCATGTTTGATTATAAGATGTTACTCAGCATCCTGGGGGGTAGGGGTGGAGAATCTTTTGGCTGCTTGTTGTCTGGAAATGCTGGGAAACAAAATCCAAAATCAAAATAGTGATAATAAAGTGATAACGACAACAGGCATGTGTGCACTAGCCAAAAGATGGACTGATATAAATCAATAAGCAGCCAAACCGATTACTCATGACTTGTTTTTGTCCTTTACTATTTCTTTCTTTTTTTTTTGTTTTTTTGTTTTTAAGATGTTCTCTTTCTCTCTTTTTACTTTCCAATAGGGTCATCCCATTGCAGCGGCACAACATCATCAAGCTCAGCATCCAATCAACAATCAGCCATGTCTCCTGTTACCATGCCGGTGCCTGATCCTCAGCCATTAACGACACTAGCTCAGGCTCAGACCAACAACAGCAATAATAAAAAGAGGACGTTCACCGACGACTTGCACAAGCTGGTTGACGACTGGGCGAAAGAGACACTCACTGCTGGCCCTCAGCCTCGACCTTCGCTCAACCAAATCAAACTGCAGCAAAGGAATCAGGACTTGAAGGGCACGTCCACAAGTATGGGTGGAGGCACAATTTCGGTAGGTCCTGCAGTTTCATTTCCTTAATTAATAGTGGTCCTTTGGTGATGCAAAATCATTGTGGTTTATTTAATGTCTATTTAAAGAAACCTGCCATATGAATTGGGTAGATTTTATATCATTTATGATTCCTAATATAGGCATTGCATTGATGGATTTTTTTTTTCTTTGTGCAAATTTGCTGGGGTTAAGAAACGAGTATAATGAGTATTAAATAGTTTTACATGGGGTGATACAACTTAATTGGAGTCCACCAGGAGTAAATTCAGTGGATTGGACCTGATTTGGAAAGGCCCAGTAAAACGTACATGACCATGAGAAACAAAGATCTCTTTGACCATCATGTCTGGAATAAACCAGGCACCACTCATCACCTGGCCAATACCATCCCTATAGTGAAGCATGGTGGTGGCAGCATCATGCGGTGGGGATGTTTTTCAGCAGCAGGAACCAGGAGACTAGTCAAAATCGAGGAAAAGATGAATGCAGCCAATGTACAAAGACATCCTTAATGAACACCTGCTCTGGACCTCAGACTGGGGCGACTGTTCATTTTTCAACAGGACAACGACTCTAAACACATAGCCAAGCTAACAAAGGAGTGGCTAATGGATGACTATGTGAATGTCATTGAGTGGCCCAGCCAGAGCCCAGACTTCAACCCGATTTAACATCTGTGGAAATATCTGAAGATATCTATGCAATCGACACTCCCCATCCAACCTGATGAAGCTTGAGAGGTTCTGCAAAGAAGAATGGGAGAAACTGCCCAAAAATAGGTGTTCCAAGCTTGTAGCATCAAACTCGAAAGACTTGAGACTGTAATTGGTGCCAAAGGTACTGCAACAAAATACTGAGCAAAGGCTGTGAATACTTGTTTTTTTATTTATTTTTTATAGATTTACTGTAAGTACACTATATGGACAAAAGTATTGGGAAATTTTACTTTTTCAGCCATATGTGATTCTTCTCTAAGTGATTACCACAAATTAGTGAGACAAAATAGGTTAAATGTACCCTTCACTTGAAGTAGGAGACCCAAGCTGTTCTGGAAAATGCCCCTGTGCGCAGAGCAGCGCCATTAAAATATTTTTTTGTTTTATTTTGACTATCGTAATATATTTTTTCCTTATTAATGTTTTGTTTTAATCTACATCCTTGTGGTATATTAACTATATATATATTTTTTCTCTCTTTCTCTCTCTCTCTCTCTCTCTCTCTCTCTCTCTCTCTCTCTCTCTCTCCCCCCCTACCTTGTGCATTCAGATGAGGGCTCCTGTGCCCCCAAAGTCGTTGCCATTTCAGCTGCCTCTCCCATGTCCACTCACCGCTGCTTCAGGTCCCAGTGTGCCTCCTGCCCTCAGTAACACACCCTCCCCTGTTCTTCACCCATCATATTTGCTTTCCACTGGCCCTTTTGGAGCGGTGATGCCAGCTTCCCAGTACCCACCCCAGTGGCCTCAGGTTACCTGCCCGGTTGGCACAATGGGGTCAGCGAACATGATTGGCGCTCCGGCTATGATGCCCCACCCTACTTTGGTTAATCCTGCACTGCAAACCTTTCCCATGGTGTTGAATGGCTCAGAAGCGACCACGTGCAGAGGCAGTGCCAGGACTGTATAACTGTGCCATCATTGCTCCAACTGGTGTTTCTCTGTAATGCAGTAATGCTTTCTACTATGCTGTGTAAATTAGAACTATGCCAATCATCCAGTGGCTCCCTGGTTATATCAGTAACTTCCTTAATTTGGCTGGTGAACAATCAGTGTCTGTCATAGACATGCTGTGGTGTGCAGATTACCCAGGCGTCACAGTGAAACTACAGTACCCATAGTCCTGCTGCATTGGTCCAGTGTTATTGATGTCAGCGGCAGTCTGTATTTGACAGCAGAGGCGTGTACATAGACTCGGGGCTTGTAAATAGCGTGTACGTGTGCGTGCTCGAACAAGTGCAAGTCTGCATTTGTCTGGCCTTTTTGAATTATACAGCCATAGCGAGTCATAATGTTACGCTCCTTATCCATCAGTCTTTTTCACGAGTCAGCAGTCGTCATTTGCATTAGGCTAAGACTGATAGAAACGCCTTTTACCAATGACCTGCCAGAGCGTACGTGCACAAAATGTAAAGGAGATTAGACAAACTTCAAAAAACAAATCTGAAAGTGTTCGATTCGATTATCCGTCTGTAATAATACTTATTGAAAGTCTACAGTATGACTCTGGTAGATACATTGATACTTTTGGGCCGAGAGAATTGTTTGCAAATGTCCACAATGTTCTCTGTCCACACTGGAAAGACAGAAAAAGAACGAATCAAGGGGAATGTAGTGCCTTGAGAGTTTAAAACGATTTCCCCATAAAAAAACAGCCATCAGTTAGATCCTAGTGCTTGACTAGTGCTTAGTGCTAGTCCTTTTTTTGAAGCATTAGAAAAACTATCGTAATCGTTGCAATACCCATTTCAATTCAAATCCTTCTCATCGTTCTAGAATGTTTATTGTTTACGGAGTTAAGGCTTTTCAGACAAAGCATCACACCCGGAAAAAAAAACAACACAGCTTTTACAACCCCTTAGTACAAGCACAGGAATAAGTATTTACAGATCTGTTTTCCACAACTGTGACCTCAAGCACTGGCCACTTGCATGTCTTTGATGGCGCAATACTGAACAAGGCTTTGTCACTGCAAAATGTTTTTGCTGCAGTGCTTCAGAGCGTTGTCCATAAAAAGGAAAGTTACATTTCTTGCATGGTCAATGTAAAGTTTACAAAATTCAGTCCAGGTTTAGCTTTGTAAATGTCGGGGTGGGAGGGTTGGTCAGGGATCGAAAAAAACCTGTGTTCAGAGGAACGCACTACTCAGAGAAGATGGGACGGGAAGATTCGGCTTCACGTACTTAAGTGCAATTTAACTCGAAATCCCAATTCAAATAACGGGCCGAAGGTAGCCTCGTCATGAGCCATATGCACTAACCGGGTGAAAGAGGAGGACCTGTGGAGACGCCACAGAACTCCGTAGCGAGCCATACAGTAAATTAGAGTAAGTTTAGTCGTTTTGTTTTTTTTGTTTGCAAGTTCTTTTAGCGGTGTTTCAATTGGATGTGTGGTATATTTCAAGGTACTCGGGTGGTGCAATATTTAGTTTACACTTGTTAATATGATGTATTTTATTTCGATGGTTTTTTTTTCTTTTCTAAAGCTGCTAGAATGGCACAGGTGGGTCCAGAATATGAAAAACCAAGGTGAGCAACACTGACTATACCACCCAAAGGTACCAAATCAACAAAGAAAATCTTTATTCTGCGCTGCTGGATGAGAGTGATACCCGAGTATTAGATTTCAAATCACTCATCAAGATGTTCCTGGGTTTTTCTTGGTTTAAGCAAATGTCATTTTTAATAAGTGGTCCTCATTTTTTTGGGACTTTGCACCTTCTTGTTCATGCACTTCCCTCTACTGTAATCGGATTTGTTCTTTGGATTTCTTTTTGGTTATACACACTACTTAAATAGAATCAGTCCCTTTTTTTTCTTTTCTCTCCACTGCATTTAAACAGCAATACACTAATGGAAGAAGAAAACAATCCAGCAGATTATCCAGTCGTGCTCTAAGCTCACAATCTTGATACTGTGATGCCACTTTAAACAATGACGTTGGAGTATGAGGAATGAAATCACATTGTGACACACTTAGTAGCCAGAATATTTTTTTGTTTGTTTTTGTTCCAGATATTAGAATTTAGAATATAGAGATGGATTGGGATGGTCTGGAATCTTTGCTACACTTGCAACTTTTGCACTTGCCCCTCTTTTCTTTGTTTTTTTTTTTGTTTTTGTTTTTTTGGTAAGTTAATGATCGTCACTTGGACCAGCATGTTTAGGCTCGTTACTTACACCCTTCAAAAAATCCGAGCCACATTTTTACCCTGCATTCAAAGAGGTTGTGAGCCGGAGGTTTTGTCAAGCTGTGAATTATACCGGTCGCTTGTAATTAATGTATATACAGATGTTTTGCTCTGTATTTTCTTTCCTTTTGTTCTTTTTTTTTTTTGCCTTTTTCCTAACATGTATGTGTTTATTCTTCCATCAATTCATTTTGAATTGGAATTTTTTTAAATGTAGGCTGTTCTGCAGAATATTCTGCTTTGGATGAAACACTTTTTATAGAAAAAGATTTCTTTCCTTTGTTAATGATGGTTGTTTTTTTGTTGTTTGTTTGTTTTGTTTTTTTGATCCAGTGCCCAATTCTGTATAAGCATTTAGCAGAGGCGGAACTGATTTTTCATTATCAATTTTTTTGTACATGAAAGCCATGGTTCATTGCTTCTGCTTCGATTTGCCCATGCGCACTGCATTACTTTCTTCAGCCCAGCCTAAATAATAAGCTGCATTTTCAATCACAAAGACTGTATATGTTTAATGAAAGAAATAAATAAACATTATTTTGTGCTTGATGTTGGCATTTCTTCTGCGTGGACTAAAAAAAGGCAAGACTTTGCAATGTTCAAAAATGATTGTATACAACATATATATGAGGAGCTTTTGTAAAGGTTAATAGTATCATGAATTTCAGCAAATTACCAGAATATTGAACCTTCCAGCAGAGGTAACAGGTTTTGGGGCCGGAGTTTTACACTACAATAAACTCATGCATCTGAGGTATTATAGAAATGGTACTGAAAGCTTGTGTACAACCTGTTAGAAGAACGTATTCTTGTTAAAATAGTTTTGGCAAAAAAATGTCAAGGTCGACTGGATTTTAATAAATATCTAAGCTTCATGACCTTCTGTTTTATTTACCAACTATGATTCAGTTGCAGGAATATTTAGTGGCAGCATAAATAGTAATTTGGCAGCGTAAATAGTAATAAATTGCGATTTGTATAAGCATAAATGTAATGTTAAAAGTTTAAGCATGCCATTTTTAATACTTAATAAATATCCCTTCAATAGACAGTATACATTCAAGCCAAGTTCAGTAGCAATGGTATTTTTCCCATTTTTTATTATCATGCACTACACTTTGTTTGACTTATTTAGGCTATAAAATCTGTTTATTTTTGTTTATTTGTTTATAAAAAATAAACCCATAATGCAAAGAAAAGAAGAAAAAGCTGCCTTCATCTTTAGTTCTTTTGTGCATTATACTGTATTATACAGTATTTTTGGTGAATTGTATTAAATAAACTACGCCCCCTGGTGGCCCGACTCGAAATGTTTCTCTAGTGTTCAGGCCACTCTACTGATCTGCGTTAGCAGATTCGTTTTTATAAATAATCTAAAATATGTAGAGAGGTGGAAATGGCTTTGTGTATATAAAAAATATCATGCGAAATGATTTACTAGCCAAACGATCCGATTTTTCACTTCTAAAAATTGTAAATACTAAGCTTTATAGCAATGTGGAAGTCTGTGCCTAATTCGCCAAACGGGTCAAATTCAAAACCCTAAGAAAGAATAAGCAATTGTGTCCCGCTTTTACACAAGCTACTCGTTTATCTTTGTTTTTAAAACGTTATCTTTCTTCAAAAATAATAAAAAAAATATTTCCATCACTCAATAGGCAGATTTCTATTAAGTCGTCAGAGGCCATCGTGTTGTAATGGCGAATGTGCCAACACGCGCTCATGGCACCCTTTTGTTCGCCATAAACCAGTTCCTGGATTATTCTCTTTTCAGTTAAAATACGCGTCTTTCTTTTCTTTTAATCCTGTTTTATTCAAAACCGCTTTTTGCGATCCCTCTTTGGCTGGAGCCCCAGATTTACACGGAAGCGAGTTGAATGTGAATTTCTTTGTGATCAGTCTGGGTGTCGGAAGTGGCGACTGGAGCTCAGTGACAAGCGCCTGGAGTAGTGAGTGTTGTTTTGTTCATTCCTGCATATTTATAATACAAAATTATAAAGACAACGATCGTAGATTTAGTGCGAACCTTATGCATGTGCATTTTGACCTCTATATGCATATCGAGATGCATTTGCAAATGGTGCATTTTGCCGCGAAAGAATGCAGTTAGCCAATGTTAGTGTTAGCCACTATATACAGTAATCCAGGTGGATACAGGAAATCAAAAACATGGTTTAAAAACCTTTTTATTTACGCTTTTTTCTCCCTTCACTATATATATTGTGTTTGGGCAGTAAAGCATTGCACCCACGCGTTAACTCTCATGCTGAAGGAGGGAAACATGCATCAGATGCCCTGCTGCTTTGTACTGATCAAATGTAGTTACAGTTATAAATGAGTTAAATAGCAGTCCATTTCATAAATGTTTGCACATGCTAGAGATGTACACTGGCAGCGAACCAGTTTAGTTTAATGGGTTTACGCTACACTGGTTCTGGGTGTTTGTTTACATGCAGCTCATTGCACGCCGAACAGCTCACCTGCTTTCCTTCATTCATCTGAACCAGGACAGGCAGAGTTCATCTCCCACAAATACCACCTGTTCAACACTTCCCCGATATCCCTACCCGATTAAAAGACCCTTTCAACCCTTTAATTTCTTTATCATTCTCGTTTATTTATGTTTTTGTGTAGTTTAGTTGTAGCTTTGGTTGAATGTGTTGATTCACTGACTCGAGTCTCTGTAGTTGCTTCATGTTGAGGTGAAAGGAATCAAATGCAGAAAGTAGGATTTTTAGGCAAGTTGGTTTTTTTTTTTTGGTTTTTTTTTGGAAAGCTTTTTTAAAGAACGAATCTATTTGTAATAGTTTTCTAGACACGTCTTGATTCATATTTGAAGGATCTTTTTTTATGTAAAATTTAAACTTCTGCCTGGTTATGGCAGATCTGTTCATTTCATATCTCACGTTGTGTTTGGGAATCATTTTTTTGGTAATGCATTTTGTTCTGGATCTCATTCAAAGTTGTTAACGCCAAATATTCTCTTAAAACGTCCGTTTCAATGGTTCATCTTCTGGTTCACTCCCTGATTCACCCCCTGTTTCACCCCCTGTTTAATCCCCTGGTTCACTTTCTTGTTCACTCCCTGTTTCACCCCCAGTTTAAAATTCCTGGTTTACTCCCAGTTTAAAATTCCTGGTTCACTCCCTGGTTTACACTTTGTTTCACCCCCTGGTTCATCTTCTAGTTCACCCCTGGTTCATCTTCTGCCTCACCCCCTGGTTCATCTTCTGGTTCACCCCCTCGTTCATCTTCTAGTTCACCCTCTGGTTCATGATCTTGTTCATCTTCTTGTTTATCCTCTGGTTCCTGTGATTTGATTTTGAATTATTAAACAAGAGTTGACTTCTCTAGGACACGTGTACACCGGGTTCATCACTACTATTTCTCGTTTAAAAACAAATATTAGTGTTACTACATAGTGCTACAGTTTATTGCATAAAGTATGCACTTATTTTTATTCAAATAACGTTGATCTGCATGTACTCACTTTTCTGGAAAGCTTTTTCCACTAGATTTCGGAGAGTGTTGGTGGTCGAGTGTTAGTGGTGTCAGACACCGATGTCAGCATCCCATCCGTGTGGTGTTCAGTAAACAAGGTCAGGATACTGTGCTGTTCTGTGGAGTGGTGGCTCATGAAATATTTAATATTCATCATGTTCTGTGTTGGGGTCAGTTCACAACATTGACAGAGATTAAACTTTTCCAATAAGTATGTAATTGCAATTGACCCCAACCATTTAAAGCGTTGATTCGTCCCGGGACCAAACACCATCATGTTGCTCATAGAGACGCAAAATTCAATGCAATTAATTAACTATATGAAATGATATAAATATACACATTTTGAGACTAGACTAATCTACTAGACGCCATTACGTAATGTACGAGTGTACTCTTCATTCGTGTTTTGTCCGAGTTGTTGCAATTTACTCTAACGGCATATCAAAACAACAATACCGATATCACTATTAACGTCACGTTTGCATTGAAAACGCATCGGTGGAATCCGGCGTATACACTTACGTATTGTGACCGTTTTTTTTATTCTCGATATTTAAAAACGTCGAAATGAAAACAGGGTGTTCACACTTTATTTTTGTGGGAAAAGAAGTGCTTTAGATTTTCGGAAAAAAAAATCGTAACGGCATGGATAGCGACTAGCAACTCGAGGACATCTTTTATATAAAACCAACACCGCATGAATAAAAAAAAAAAGACACGTTAGCCAACATTGCACCTTCTAGTTTATTCGTGACCACACACAGGGCCACAGACAGAGCATTTACACTTCTTCTCACACACACTCTTCTATCGCAACAAAACTCACAGCAACATGGCTACAAACTTCACCTAAATCACACCACAAATATTTTAAAACGTATGGAATTATTATGTATGCAATAAGTTACAATGGAACACAGTTAAGGTTGTAAAATGCGAGGTGTTGTAAGCGAGCGTCACTCTTCTTACCCTGCTCGTGTTCATGGGTTTTTAGGTTTGTTTGATCGGTTTCACACCACTGCAGTGGAGACCCCCAACAAGGAGCTCAGGAGATCACTTGGTTTATTAAACAGCAGGAGGTGAAACCTGTACACTAGCTACGTGGATTAAACACTGCGTCTGTATACGCAATAATAATCTCCCCGGTTACTAACGATTTAAAAAAAGAGGACGATTTGAACAGTGTTGCGCTCCAGTTTTACCACACACAAGATAAACATCATCCACATATTGTTGATCACATTTTTTTTGCTAAAGAAGTCACTGTAGACATCTATGCTTCTCTTGTGTAGACACACCCGGTCTTAACTAGATAATTATACACGTCTGGACACGGCCCTTCAGTTGTCCAGAGTTGTTGCCTCAATGTCTGATTTAAGGGGTCCGGAAATTCCACGTCATCATCTACTTTTAGATTTGATTAAAATTAACATTCAGAAACACTTTAAGACCAGACATGCGCGGTATCACTTTTTTATTGTTTACGACTGAATTAATGTTCGCATTGCCACCTTTTCTTCTTCTCTCCTTCCATTTACAAACAAGTCTGTGAAGTAGAAGTCCATTTTTATTTATTGGTGGAGATTCCATTCCAGTCATACAGCTACAACGCTATCATCTCTCCGTTCCTCTTTCAGATGTAAGCTGAAATAGAGCAACGCCGAACAGCATGGGGCTGGACTTTGATGTGAAAACGTTCTGCCACAACTTACGCGCCACCAAGCCGCCGTACGAATGCCCGGTCGAGACGTGCCGCAAGGTCTACAAAAGCTACAGCGGCATCGAGTACCACCTGTACCACTATGACCATGACAACCCACCTTCTGCTCAAGGAACGCCGCAGAAGAAGCGCAAGGGCCGCCCAGCTCGTTCCTCACTCCCCGCTTCGGGAGACGGCTCTGAACTCGGTAGCGCCCTCGCCATGCCTGGGCACGGCGGAATGCCGGGGAGCCCAGCAGATAACTCCGACCACTCGCATTCCCCTGGGAGGGACACGATGACCTACGCTCAGGCTCAGCGCATGGTGGAGTTGGAGATCCATGGCAAAGTGCACCGCCTAAGCATCTTTGAGGACCTTGACGTGGTGTCTGAGGAGGACAGTGAGGCTGATGACGGGGTAGGCGGGTCCACAACATGCAATGGTGAGAACGGGATCAGTGAAAGCGGGACTAATGGAAAGGACAGACCCGACACCATTGGAGCAGCAAACGGGGGTAAAGGAGCAGGGGCAACACCCAAAGCGGGCAAACACAAGAGCAAAGAAAAGAAAAAGGACAGCATGCATCATCATGGAAATCCCCCAGGGCCAGCGGTCAAGCTTCCCGAGGCTGTGTTTCGAGAGCTGGATCAAGACAGGCCCGATGCACCAGATAGACCGACATCTTATTACAGGTAAACTCGTGTGTTTTTAATGAACATGTAGTTTAGTAAGCATCACCAGCCAATCATGGGCATTTATTAGCTCGTACGCAGAAGAGGGGAAAATGCTACACTCGGCTATGAGGCATTTTGAGCAGCAGTTGGTTAATTTCATTGAAAGCCTTCAAGTTCCATGTGTTTTGCTGTACGATAGAGGATACCAGGCTTGTGTAACCAAATGAAATAAATGAAGGAGGTGAAATGCAAATAAAGAAATGATCATCCCAATTGCTTTAACTTAAAGAGGAATTTGTCTGGGGGAAAAAGTTGTTATAAAAATAATAATAATGATTTTTTTAGAAAAAAAGAGTTTTTTGCATATTCACAGTAACACTTTTTTTTTCGGGGTTCCTCCCAGTTTGCATTTGTTGAATTGGCCGCATTTAATCTTCAGAGACCTACTGTGTAAACGAGTAGCACCCGGATACGTCAATTTTAAAACATACAATCTGACTCCACAAACCGGGCAGCAATTTTAATGATTTTTTCAAATGTATATTCTTTTAATGCTATAATGCATAAGACAGGATGTTGAGATACTGCAGTCAGTGCTTCAGTCAACTTGTGTTTTCTGAAAAGGTCACGTCAGGACGAATTGCGCTTCTGTCGTCACATAACTAAACGTGATACAGATTCCCCCCGGACTCGACCGTGTGTAGGAATGGAGAGTCAGCAGAATGAAAAGTGGAGTGAGATCACAGCCTTAGGTGTGAAGGAGAGTATCAGTGTCTGTGTGCATTCTGCCCTGTGCACTGGTATCTCATTCATGGATTTCGGGATACGCCACTTTGCTGAATGAATGATGTAATGGTACATTGCTTTCCACTGAGGCTGAAATTCGATAGTAAAATCGACATGCAGGTTTTTATGTTCGCCAGCATTAGCATTAGCCTAGAGAAAGGAACGCGGTTGCAGATCCAGGCTCATGTGGCGTGAATGCAATCTAACCTAATCAGTTTGAGAAGCAGTTGGTTTATAATCGAATTTACAATTTGTGAATAAGCCACTAATTTCATCCATAGATCCATCAGATTGAATAATGATTTGCATTATATGGTATTGTATATATAAAAAAAAAAATTGACACCCTCCTTTATTTTATTAGGTTGTCAATTCACGTGGTGGCTTCCTCTCACAGGTATATAGATAAATCTGTAGAGGAGCTGGACGAGGAGGTGGAGTATGACATCGATGAGGAAGACTACATCTGGCTGGACATTATGAACGACAAACGGCGTAGTGACGGAGTGACGCCGATCCCTCAGGAGGTCTTCGAATACCTGATGGATCGGTTAGAAAAGGAGTCCTACTTTGAAAGCCACAACAAGGTCTGGGAGGTATTTTATTTATTTATTTATTTATTTTATTTTTTTTGCCTTATGTACACACAGGCAGAAAAGTGATGCTTCCTGAAGTCTCCAGTACATTGGATGGACAAAAGGTGTTCAACACCTTACCATAAGATTCATATGGGCTTTTTGTGCATCCCATTGCACATTCAGTCCGTTTTTGCTGGGGGGGAAAAAACCTCCCCTCTTCCCGGAAGGTGTTCCACTAGATTTTGGAGTGCGTTTGGGAAGATTTGTTTTAGTAAAGACAGATGTAGGTGTAAGAGGCCTGGGATGCAGTCAGTCAGTTCCAATTTATCCCAAATGTGTTCAGTAGGGTTGAGGTCAGAGCTGTATAGCAGGCTATCGATTAGCAACAATAATGTCATAACCACCCTGTTTTTATTTTTAGTAGTATTATAATGTTTTTATTCCTTAGGTAGTATAAGTAAAATTTCTGCTTTCTTCTATAACCTTCTTCGGATCAGGGCGAGCCGAACGCACTGATCGACGAGGACGCCGTGTGCTGCATTTGCAATGACGGCGAGTGCCAGAACAGCAACGTCATCCTGTTCTGCGACATGTGTAACCTGGCCGTGCACCAGGAGTGCTACGGTGTGCCTTACATTCCAGAGGGTCAGTGGCTTTGCCGCCGCTGTCTGCAGTCGCCGTCCCGCGCTGTCGACTGCGCTCTATGCCCTAACAAGGGCGGAGCCTTCAAGCAGACCGACGATGCTCGCTGGGCGCACGTTGTGTGCGCTCTGTGGATACCCGAGGTGAGAGTGCGTTGTATACGCAAATGTACAAGTGTAAAAGTAAAGCACTTTTTAGCATGAAAATGCCGTTGAAAATCAGACTGCCATATTTTTGCTACATCGCCCACATCTTATTTCAAAGGTCAAAAAAACAGGCAGCATATCATGAAACGAACGCGCTATACAGACCCTTTCTGTCCTGCATAAAATTGATCAACGATAATTTTTTTTTTTTTCTTTGAACAGATCAAGTGTAAATTATTTTCCAGGTTGCCAGGAAATAGTCAACCCTTTATAGTCAAACATTAATAAAATCATTATGAAATCTAATAATACATTATTAACAATAAATAGAATAATGCACTCTACATGCGTGTGCTCTTTTCTCGCAGCCTCACGTGTAAAAACAAACAGAACGTGGTGTCAGTGATCCACCTCTAGAGGCCGCTCTCGTAATGTCAGCGGACCAAAAGCAGAGAAAACTAAGGGACATTTTAGTTTGAAAGCCAACATTTGTTATCATATATATCTTTCCCATCTGTCCATGCTTGCAGGTGTGCTTTGCAAACACAGTCTTCCTGGAGCCGATCGACAGCATCGAGCACATCCCGGCGGCGCGCTGGAAGCTGACGTGCTACATATGTAAGCAGCGTGGGGCTGGCGCGTGTATCCAGTGTCACAAGGCTAACTGTTACACCGCTTTCCACGTGACGTGCGCGCAGCAAGCCGGGCTCTACATGAAGATGGAGCCTGTGCGCGAGACCGGTGCCAACGGTACCTCGTTCAGCGTACGCAAGACGGCTTACTGTGACGTTCACACCCCGCCGGGGACGGCCCGCCCGCTAGGGGGTGGAACCGGGAGTGGCTCCTCTCTCAGCGAGGCGGAGGATGAAGACGAAGAGGACGGTGGTGGAGTCGGAGAGGAGCGGGCCAAAAGGGCAAAGGCCAAATCGAGGCGGAAGCTGAAGAGGGCCAGGAAGATCCTTGCAGAGAAGAGGGCGGCTGCACCTGTGGTGTCTGTGCCCTGCATTCCCCCACACAGGTGTGCTGAATGTTGATGTGAAGCAGTCAGAAAAGTACAAATGCATTCAAAGCTTTAAATACATGCAGAGCTTTATTAGTAGTGCTAGTTTTGCATTTATATACCTAATGTTTGTGATCTTTACCTTAATTATGAAAAAATGCTAAAGAAAAATGTCTGCTCTTGACTTGTCTACAGGCAAAGATTTTTTTTATTACTACATTTAAGCCCCTTTGAAACACAAGGTTTGTCCAAAATGTTTAAATCGACATATTCATTAGGCCACTTTATATAGGTAAATCGCAATGGCTGTTTAAAATCCAATAAACTGAATTCAACAAGTCTTCTTTCACTGCAGCCACAGCTGTTCAGTGTGGATAAACATTTTCTTGCAAACGATTGAAAATGATCGTGTGAACTTTTAGACGAAAACACCGTATTTAAATGCATTCAGCTGCGATTTTTCCTCTGCAATGCGGTTTTATTGTGGATTTGAAATTAGGGGATAATTGTATGTTTTTGTGCAAATTTTACAGAAGAGGAAAAAAAAAGTTTAACAACTGTTTTGGCTGAACTTTCCTCACAATGTCCAGCTTTATATTGAAATGTCTATCTTGTAAGTGTATCTATGGCTAAATCAGTTTATCAGTCATCGTGGAATGAAAAAAACGGCTATTAAATCTCCAGGAATATATATTTTTTACTACAGATGCAGTTTGTGAGCACTGACCAGGGCGCAGTCTGACCATCCAATCAAAGTACAATGAAATGCTGATGTTATTGTACGCCTGCTAGATGGCCTCCGTGGCCAATTCGAAATCTGATTCGAGTTAAAGCAACAGCTTCGTTCGCATTTAAGTTACAGCCGCCTGCAGTGTTTAATTCTGAAGTCCTCACGGTAGATTTCTTTGTCCATGGTGACATGTAAAGTGACAGCTGGAATCTGATTGGATGAAACGTGTTAAAAACCCGCATTAAATAAAGCTATAAAATAAAGAGAAACATAAGTGAGGGATTCTGATAGAATTTAGGTCACCAGAGAAGGTCTTTCTGACCCTGATGGTCTGCCACTGGATATTAACAGTATAGTAATTGTAATGTAAGAATATAATATAATTTTAGGTGTTTATAACTGCATAACTAATTCACCAATTGCTGCTTTTCCATTTCCCTTTTTATTTTTTATGTTTTTTTTTTGTTCATCTGCAATGTTTCCTTCTCGTCTGCTACTCTACATCCTATATTCCATCTCTGTAGGCTGAGCAAGATCACGTCTAATCTGACCGTACCCAGGAAGAGTCAGTTCATGCAGAGGCTGCACGCCTACTGGACCCTAAAGAGACAGAGTCGCAACGGCGTCCCTCTGCTGCGCCGTCTTCAGACACACCTGCAGTCCCAACGCAATGTTGAGCCTGTTCCTTCAATAACTACGGTCTGTGTGCACACACTCGTACACAAGTATAAAACCGTTTGTACTGTAAACTGTAGTAAACGTAAAATTCTTTCAGTTGCTCCATCATCCATCTCAAAACACAGGGGAGTCATACATACAGTTGTCCTGGTACCTAGGGGTTTACAATATGTCGTTTATAATAATATCGTAATTGGGATGGAGCCTCCAGTAAGGAGGAAAAGAGAAAGGCCAAGGAGGAGGTTTATGGATGTGGTGAGGGAAGACATGCAGTTTAGTTTTAGTTTCAAATTATTCCTAACTTTCTGTTGTTTTCTTTGGCCTGAATCCTATAGAAACCCATATCCACCACATCATAAAAAATAAATAAATAAAATAAAAATTTGCCTAATTCCGACTTTTTTTTTTCTCTCGCAATTCCAATTTAATTTCTCGTGAAATCCAACATTTTTGGTGCACCCACCGGTAACCATGTTGTCGGCCTAAAGTTTGGAGCTGTTGGTGTATGAACGAGGTCTCCTCTGCTTCATCTGTCTTTTTCCGTCTCCTCCAGAGCTGTTAGTTAGACAGAGTTCTTCTTCAGGGATCGGACGCTCCGTGTAATACCATGCGATTCTATTGATTTTGTCCAATTTCATTTTCGCTGTGTAAAACTTTCTGGCACTGCAGAGACACTGACAGAAAGTGAGACACTGTCGGAATTGTGAGAAAGAAAATTCTGAATTGCCAGAAATAAAGTAGCAACTTTTTTTTTGTGGCGGAAACTGGCTTCCATATGAACCTCCTCGCCCCTTGCTGTTTTCTTTCCGTTCCTCTATTTATTTCCAGAGTGCTCCAGAGTTTAGCAGGTGGTGCGTCAGTAAAAATGGTCTGTGGGGAAACACAGTGCTTCATGTGTAGTTAAATGGACAAATTATTTTTCTTGATTTTTTTGTATTTGATTTACTCGAGTTACATAGTGAACGCATATATTATTTGATGAATTTTAGTAGATTAGGCTCGTGTGTGTGTGTGCTTATTTTAGGTACATTCTTTTACTGCAGGATTTAGTCTATTAAAACGCATTTATTATAATCACAAAATTCAAGATACTGGGACAGACAATGTGTACTTATTTTATCATTCATATATATATATATATATATATAAATTTTTTCCAAAAATTCAGCTTTTAAAAAACATAAAATGAATGTACATTATATTTATATCATATTAAAATGTTATAAAGTACTAATTTAATTTGTTCGGGAACAGCCAAAATGTCTATTCTAATTGACTGATTTAAATGTAAGATTTTGGCTTAAAAGATGATGCACACTTTTAAAAAATTGGCTTTCAAAAATCTGCCTATAAAAATTTAATTCAAACCCTTTGGAAAAGTTGAATCTCTATCAATGCTGTGAACTGACCACCATACAGAATAAAAAAAAAAATCTTAGGAGTCATCTGTCTACGGTGGTCCTTAAGGTACCAGCACAAAGAGACGCTCAGCAAAATATCGTCTAATTATCGTTATAAACGGATAAAAATCCCTAAAATACCGAGATATAATTTTACTTTTAATATCGGACACCACTAATCCCGAAAAGCCGCTTCTTCATTAAGTTCTTAAACATGCCCTTAATATAAAGGAGAACTTAAACCCACACTACTCCTAAATATGGTTTTAATTAATTATCTTTTAACATCCTGATTTATTTGTTTTAACTTGAGGGTTTAAGACTCAAAAGTACTGGATAAGAATTCCTACTAAATGCAGTAAATGTATGTTATAGGCAAAGCTAATCTCTGCGAACATCACTGTAGCGTTAAGACCAAGAATCTCCTTGTCGCCTTTACTTAAAAAGCTAAAATGAACGTTGACTTTGGGTGTGGTGTTGAAACCTGAGTGTGCTGTGGTTGAAGGATGGCGAGGAGAAGCACACCGCGCTGAAGGAACAACTAAAAGCATGGCAGAGACTCAGGCACGACCTAGAGAGGGCCAGACTGCTGGTGGAGCTCATCCGCAAGAGAGAGAAACTCAAGAGGGAAGCGGTGAGACACGGTGTCTAAAATCCAGCATTCGGTTTGCATTTTTGCATGGTGAAGAAAAAAAAACAAACCGCTTTTTTGTACTTTGGTAGCTCAAGGTTCAGCAGTTGGCCTTGGAAATGCAGCTGACGCCATTCCTGGCCTTGTTGAGGAGTACGCTGGAACAACTGCAGGAGCGAGACACCAACAGTTTCTTCACCGAGCCCGTGCCGCTGAACGAGGTACACGCGTACGCATACTTTATTCGCCTTCACCTGGTTATTTTCTGTACTTTATTATTTACCGCAATAATAAAGTAGAGTAGAACCGATGCAAAGATAATGATTTCATTCAAAGTACCGTTGCCTCAAATATTCCAGGAAATATGTAGAATGCCTTTTAGAAGAGCGAAAGAATGTGGTCTTGTGTGGGTTGTGTGCTTATAGAAAACCTTATGTATCTGACGCACCTGCATACATTTGTACACGTATGTGTGTATTACCTCAGGTTCCCGACTACCTGGACCACATCGAGCGGCCCATGGATTTCCAGACCATGTGGACGTGTCTGGAGTCTCATCGCTACCTTAGCTTTGATACCTTCGAGGGGGACTTTTTGCTCATCGTCAACAACTGTCTCAAATACAACGCCAAGGACACAGTGTTCTACCGGGCAGCATTGAGGCTGCGGGAGACGGGCAACGGGATCCTGCGACACTCCCGGAGACAGGCAGAGCGAATCGGCTACGACTTCGACACGGGCATGCACCTGCCGCGAGAGCCCAGTCCCGAGTCCCCCCCTGAGCGAGACAGGGAGAGGGAAAGGGAGCGAGAAAGAGAAAGAGAAAGGCAGCGGGAGAAGGAGAGAGAGCGAGAGCAGGAAAGAGAAAGAGAGGGCTCCCCTTCTGTTAATGAAGACGGTAAGATGGCCTTGAGATGATATGTAGAAACTAGGGGTGTCTCCAACTAAGGATTTACATAGTCAAATCAGAATTGCCAAGTCTTGTCTATAGTTGACCGATAGTCAAATCATGTGTGTGTGTGTGTCTGTGTGTGTGTCTGTGTGTGTGTTGCGGGGGCGGGGCAGGGATAGGATGACACCAGGTAGTTAACAAGTGAGTAAGACAACTTTTATTTTCTTTCACACACAGAAACAATTTTCTAATAAAGCCACCAAATCGGCCTGTCAGTTGATGACTGGCAATGCTTTTTTATCTTTTATAGTTAACAGGCGATGTGAAAAAACATTTGTAAAACAATTCTAATATCATTTAAAAGCCATGCTATACAGAACATCACACAAATGTATAGAAGAAAATGTATAAAAAAATTTTGGAGTTGCATTTATTTGCACACGTTAAAAAAGCTTCTTTCTTTTCACATTTTTATTAACAGCATTATCATAATAGGCTGTATAGTAACCTTTCGGGAGAAAACCGGTCTGGTAGTTTATCAGACATTGAGCATCTCCCCGCCCCCCAGAACCAAAATGGTATGATCCTCGTCAAATCAGACTCCTATCGATGCATCAAATCTTCCATTATTTGGGGGCACCCCTAATAGGAACGTTCATTTTTAGATTTTCTCTTTTTAAATAAATAAATGTTTATCCACTGAAGATCTACTGATTGTTCTCTCTATGTATCTTAGACCTGCGGCGTTTGCCGCTGGACGAGCAGTTACGGGTCTTGCAAGCACGTTTCGATGATGTCAGTTCAGGGAAGCACAGCATCGGGCGCTCTCGTCGGGCCAAAGCTCTGAGGAAGGAGATGACGGTCATTAAGCGCAAGCTGGCACATCAGCGAGACGGCGGGTCCATCGGGGGCAACCGAGAATCAGGAGCTTCCGGAGACTGTGGCTCTAACCTCACACACCATACGTCAGGAGCCACGTGTCATGACGAGGGAGGGGAGAGCAGCAGCCAGGAGATTAGTGGAAAAGGTGGGATCAAATAAATGCACACAATTTACCATCACACAGTTTTAAACTGTGTAAACTGTGCTTTTCCACATGTACTAGTAATATTCTGTGAAAACAAAATGAATAATTAATCATTTTCACCAGATTTGGGGAAATGCATGTAAAGTAAAAAAAACAACTAAACAAAATGTGCCTTTATGACTTTCTTGGTCAAGACATTACTGCCACTGCTTCTACACTGGCGTCCGAAGTGGGCCGCCGCACCTCCATTCTGTTTTCCAAAAAGAACCCGAAGGCAACAGGGCCACCGAAGCGCCCGGGCCGCCCCCCTAAAAGACGTGACGCAATACACAACTCTGGAGCAATGAACTCCAGTCCCATAGGACCTCCAGAGCTCCCGCTGATGACTACAGCACGGCAGCGCAAGAGACCGCGAAGCCCTCGCTCCAGTTCCAGCTCTGAGAGTGAGAGTGACAATGATCACGTGGGTCTCGGTACGTGCACGCACAATATATATATTGTATATAGGGGAAAAGCAGTGAGAAAATAGCTTTTCTGTTTAAGCTTTCGTATTAATTCAACTTTTAAATTCTCACAGGTCTACCTAGTAATGGTTTTGATGGTGGCAGCAAGCCTGTAACTGAGAGTTTCCTGGTATACAGGAACGAGTCCCGTTATCCCCGTTCCAGCTCTGACTCGGAGTCTACAACCAGCAGCAGCAGCAGTGCTGCCTCGGACAGAACCAGGTATGCACACACTACAGCTAATGTGTATATAATCTGTAAGGATACAGCTGATTCTGAGGCTTTTCCCTGTTTCTTTCTGTCTCCTTATATCAGCACCACTCCTTCGAAGCAGGGTCGTGGGAAGACTTCATTCTCACGCTCGACATTTCCAGACGATAGCAGCGAGGAAACATCTGGAACTGAGAATGACTCCTATTCAGTGGGAGGAGCCAGAGGAGTTTCACACTGTGAGTATAACTACCCTCACCTACGATGATGGACACAAAGAATTGATCATTAATGTGTGTTTGTGTCTTTAGTAGTTAGAGGCCGGAGTAGGTCAGGCTGCTGGATGGGTTCAACTGACTACACGGCTCTAGATGCCCTCGATCTCGTATGGGCCAAGTGTAGAGGATACCCCTCTTATCCTGCTCTGGTAAGTCTCACTCACAAGCACACAGACTCTCTGAATTGCAATTTGTTTGACTTTATACTATACACGTGTACAAGTCAAAAGGTATATAATTGGCACTCAGAAGAGTGCAGGTTCCCTCATGAATCTGGTTCCTCTTAAGGTTCCTTCTTAATTTGATCTCAGGGGATTTTCCTTTCTTTGAGGTATACATGTATACAATTTATTTTTATATATACAGGTAGTCCCAGAGCCCTTTATTTTATTCATTATTGGCTCTGAATGGCCACTCTTGGTTAAAGTTTTGGGTTTCACCAGTGAAGACTGTGTTTGTTGTAAAAGAGGATCATGAAGAGCAGAGAGCTGTCTACAGGAGATAAGCAGCACTTGTACTTGATGCTGACAAAAAATACAAATCATAGCCATTGTATAAGCATTGGCTGTAGACAACACAACAATTTCGAATGGCACTGTTGTACTGAGAATCGGACATTAAACAGGTCGGCCAAGGAAAACACCAGTATTTCATGCCTAACTTTGTTTCTGCAAAAGAAAACCACAGAAACAATTTTGTGACATCAGGAACAGCTTCCATAGGGCAGTGGTAAAGGTGTCACAATTTACCATTTTCAGAAAACTCTGAGGCTAGAAATATAGATATCATACATCACGATTCGAATCACTCTAAACTGGAGCCTGCACAGAAATGGATAGAGTTCAACCTCAAAGAAAAAGGCCAAAGTGTAGAAACAAAGGATCTGTTCATGAGCTAAATTGTACTAAGTAATTGTTCAAGTGAGTTAATGCCCTGCTTCTGGAATATGCTTACTAATCTTTATTTCGGATCGTGCCAGTGAATACAGAAGACTGCTGAAAGATTTTGCAGTCCAATGGAATTGGAAAAGGTCATGAAAGAAGAAACGGTCATGATTATAGAACAAAGGAAAGAGGCTATATAGCACATGCCGGGAAAATGCATTGGTCACAAGTTCTAATCCCAGCACCACCAAACTCCCACTGTTGGGCCCTTGAGCAAAGCCCTGAAGCCGTAACTGCTCAGTTGTAAGTCAGTATAAGGGCGTCTGCCAAATGACATAGATGGAAATGGAAATGGAAAATCCACTACAAACGAATAATGCAACAGTTTGGTGATGTCGCATGTGCTACAGGCTTGATGCATTTATTGCAAGCAAGACATTTGCATACAAATAATGAGTGTTGTTTGCTTTACAGATATCTGATTAAATACATTTGAGGTGCAAGGTTGTTTAACACCCGTAAATGAAAATGTCAGCAAATGAAAGCTGAAATTCTTATCTTTCGTCTTTTAAATTCAAATTGAAATGTCTATAGAATATATAGAATATTTACAATTTTAAAAACCACAGAGTGTCTCAGAAGCTTTGGACCTTGAATTTCAACTTGTTTTGGATCTTATCAATTACACCAGTCTTCAGTAGACTAGTATCCGTTAAATAGCAAAATACCTGAAAACTACAGTTCATACCACTTTTGTTTTTAATGAGTCAAGTGGAAAATTCTTTACTATATCCCTGAGTCACCCTGACACTTCTGTAACAGTAAGTCAGTATCTGTGCTATGACAGGAAATGGAAGAAAATTTGTACACTTGTGCAGAACTTGCATGCGTCAAACATGATCACAAGTCCAACCACACTTGGGGGGATGACTATATTTCAGATGTAGCAAAAAATGTAAAAACTTGAACATTCTCTCTATCTCTCTCTCTATCTCTCTCTCTCCCACCCCAGATCATTGATCCCAAAATGCCACGGGAGGGCATGTTCCATAGAGGCGTCCCGATTCCTGTTCCCCCACTAGAGGTGCTCAAGCTGGGGGAGCAGATGACACAGGAAGCCCGGGAGCATCTGTTTCTAGTGCTCTTCTTTGACAACAAGAGGACATGGTGAGTCAAATCACTGTGTGTGTGTGTAAGACCTTTCAAAATTGCTCATTAGAGCAACCATTATAACATAAGCATACACTTACTAGAACAACCACTGTCCCTCCAGAAAGTATGGACTTCCCCAATGCTTATTTCTCTTTTTGCAGTATTGCAACATCAAATTAAGTGTTTCTGTTCCTTTTGAAGTGACTAAATGCTCTAAATTATTTAGATGTTCTCACAAAGTCTAGAGCAGGGGTGCCCAATACGTCGATCGCAATCTACCGATCGATCGCAAAGGTAGTGTGAGTAGATTGCATGATTAAAAAATATGTATATTTATCAGGAAAACCAGAAGGGCCAGAACTGTAAAAAAAAAAAAAATATATATATATATATATATATATAAGCATATAAGCAAGCAGAGTTTACACCTTCCGTGATCGTTTCTAATGGTTTGAATCATGTCTTCTAAGTTGCAAAGACAAGTAGCAAGAATGACACCGTTTTCTAAATATCGCCATTGGCCGGAGTAAAACCCATACTGGTCGACCTCTACTACCAATGTCCTTCTTGTTCTGTTATGTTCAGCCATATTTTGTTTGCGCCAAATCGCTTTACCTTTTAGACCAAACATCTCAAAAGCTCTCAGATTTTGTCCCATGCCCTGTGCATTCCATTGACCCGGTCCTTGTACTCTGTTCAATGCCAATCGAATCTAATGTCAAACTCAGTCTCAATGTCTTAATATTAGTCTTCAGAGCGGGCAGAGAAATTGCAGGGAAAACCGAACAGATCATTTTAAATAAAGAGACAGTAAGAAAACACTGTGACAGTCAAAAGCATAAAAATGCCTGTGATCACAAAATGGTGAAAAGCGGCTACAGAAAACACCGTTAGCGCTCGCAGTGTCTCGTGCATGCGGACTGCGTGACGAAAGAGAATGAAAAGAGCTAAAAATAAAATTGAACACCGCCTACACGATCGCTTCAGTTCCCAGGCCATGCGGTAAAAAAAAGATGGCAGACGTAAACACGGCAGGATGAATGGAAGTGTTTTACATGTTTTAAAGTTCATTCTTTTGTGGCACTTTATAATATAATTTGGCGCCTGTCGTTTTTCTGTTTCTATTTGTGGCTCCCATTTGATTCCTCAATTTTTTTAAAGACCTGATTATATTGTTATTGTTATTATCTGCACATGTTCTGCTAAGCTACCAAGTGAGTTCTGTATCTTCCGTTCAATGTTGTCATTTTTATCTGGTTACTCAGGTGTTACTGGGTGCAGCCTTCCAGTTGAGCAGTAGCCACTTCTGATTCCCACCAGTTTAATTAGTTGAGCTTGGCACAAGTTCTTCTCCATAGTGGCATCTGCATCCACACTGGCACTTTTGTTGATAGAACCTCAAAACTTTAGCACTTTTCATATTTTGAAAATCGAAAGCAATTCTGAGAGCAGATTATTTTTTCATTTCTGCAGCGCATTTAAATGAGCAAACAAAAAGTCCTATTGTTATGTGCTGGTGCCATAGAAGGGGAAAAAAACATGTTTGGGTGTTGGGTATTTCACTTTTTCTTTCACTTTCTTCTTCTTATTCTGTCTCGTTCTTTCTTTCTCTCACTCTCTCTTTTTCTACATTACCAAGACAAAAACACTTGTTCCGCTTTATGGTTTCTCAGTAAAACATTACGGTATATCCCTTCTTATGAAGATCGCCTCGCACCTTCCTTTACCTCTAAATTACTCAGAACCTCCACGGATGTTAGTCTTCTTGCAAGAAAAGCTTCACAATAGCAATGGTTGTCGACGAACAAAACTGCTTTGAAGTGTCTATTATTATAGAGACAGTTACTATAGACGAAGTAGTGAATTAGAAACCAGTGCATTAATATAATCCTGGGATTTTAATTACAGCATGATTGCCAGAGCTGCTATTACAGAAAATGACTCGCTCCATTTTAAACAATCAGCATCAACAATTCCACAGTGCTCTGGTGTGATGACACATTCATATAGTATCTGTTGCGCACATTTCATATCTTTTCAACTCGAACGTGACAGTGACCGCTTAGTAAATCCATATGGTTTAACAGAGGGTTTATTTTTTTTCTTTTTAAGGTAGAGGAATACTTAATTACTGGTTGTTTTAAACGTCAGATTACCATACAGCTGGAAAGTGTTCACAGCGCTTCACTTTCTCCATGTTTTATGTTATGTTAGAGCCGTACTCCCAAAATGGATTCAATTCATTATTTCCCTAAATCTACAAGCAATATCCCATAATGACAACGTGTAAAAAGTTTGTTTGAAATCTTTGCAAATTTATTACAGATTTTTCAAAAAATGAAAAGAGTCACATGTACATTAGTATTTACAGCCTTTGCCATGACACTGAGAATTGAGCTCAAGTGCATCCTGTTTCCACTGATCATCCTTAAGGTGTTTCTACAAGTTTATTGGAGTTCACTTTGAAATTCAGTTGATTAGACATGATTTGAAGGCACACACTTGTCCATAGACAGTTAAAAGTGCATGTCAGCACAAAGTGCAAGAAATTATGTGTAGACCTCTGGGACAGGATTGTAACGAGGCACAGATCTGAAGAAGGGAACAAAAAAAAAAGTATTGAGGGTCCCAATAAGCACTATTGAGGGTTCCGGATGCACTATAACCAGCTTGAAAGGGACCGCTGGAACGTGAACTATACTTTTCCAACTCTAATTTGTAATGTATATGTTTGGCCACATACATACCTGCTGATCCATTGGGTCTAATGAAATGTCTAAGTGTGTATTTATGCAGGTAGTCCCCGAGTTATGATGGTTCGAAGAATTTATTTTTAAATATTAACAATTTTACGTACAATACATTTGGGACGCTGCCCGGGTGCGAGGTTTCTTACTCTCGCCAGCCGTCGTTAGAGTTCAGTTGTCTCGGCGTTGGATCGCTTTTTTTTTCCTCTGTGTTTTTAGTGGTTCAAAGCCCAATTTTATCTCTTGTCTCTCTCCTTTTTATCACCGTCACCAGACACTGAAACTGAAAGAGCGCATCGGGCTCCGTCGTCCAATACGCTTGTCCACGCACCTGCTGCTACCTACATATATATACTGTAGAGTCTATACATTATGGTAGAGTAAATTGCACTGTTTTTTAAAATGATGCACTGTAATATGTAAATTATTAACAAATGACAGTGTACTCTCCCATACTGATCACTATTTTTTTAAGACTCCTTGATATATGGTGGGCCGTGAGACACTTGTGCTCCTGACAAATAGGTCACAACGTCTGCAGACTCCATTTTTAGTAATAATATTGCTGAGAAATAACGTGCATTACACATTACATAAATTCACACTGTGGCCTTGGGTTTACAAAAATAAAATAAAACAATCTTTGAAAATAATGACATTCTCCTGCCTCCCTCCTTCCCTCCCTTTATTTCTGCATTATTAATTGTGGTTTCTTGGCCATGTTTCCAGGAAGGTTAATGAACTCCTTTTCTAAATAATCGACTGCATTGTAATGTGCAGTGCTGTACCCTGTAGGACTGCATATCTGTGACGCCAAAGGAAACTTGTTCTGAGAATTCACTTTCTTCTGCAAGCACTCGATGTCGTTTGGTCTTCAGGAGTCCTCTCTCTCGCTCTCTGCCCCAAAATACAATTCCTTATTGGTCTTGCATGGGGTCTTGCAGGTGTCCCTGCACATACAGTGTATATAATGTAAATTATCTGTTGATTTGCACCAGTAAGTACGATTTAGGGAAGTTAAGATGCTGGACTTCTGAGTGGAAAGCCATGAATTCTAATCCCAACACCACTAAGCTGTTTCTCCTGGGCCCCTGAGCAAGGCCCTTAACCCCCTTACTTAAGTAAATGACATAATTTGTTAGTCGCTTTAGGTTTGGGCATCTTCCAAATGCCTTATATGCAAATTAGAGTTGTTGTTTTGTTGTTTGATTTTTACTAATAAACGTAGCTTTTTATTGGTTCAGCTTTCATGTTTTTTTGGGGTTGTTTCTGCTTACACACATCCTGCGCCAAAGAACAAAGGGCAGTAAATAGGACAGAGGAAACGAGCATGACACAATGTGCTGAAAAGTATCAAATGAATTGGAGCAGTGCGGTTTGAAAACGTGTACAAACTGTGTACAAGTGTTGAGTTTGTGTTAAACCATTTGATAATTTTGTGTGTGTGTGTTCGTGCGTGCACAGGCAGTGGTTGCCGCGCTCGAAGCTCGTACCTTTGGGTGTGGATGAAGAGCTGGATAAGGAGAAGATGCTGGAGGGGAGGAAATCCAACATCAGGAAGTCTGTGCAGGTGGCCTATCATCGCGCCATGCAGCACCGGAACAAAGTGCAGGGTGTTCCCAGCAGCGACACGAGCGATAGTGACTGAAACACACACTTTCCCACACGCACACACGCACCCACACACAAGCACATGAGTATAAAGGTGAGAAAGCATGCATGAACACCTGAAACGCATAACTACACGGACGTGACACAGGCACGCAAAGATGGCCTGTGTAACTAGATTCATATTGTGGATGTCGCACACACAAATTCCAACACAGTAATCCATCTCTTCGGTGCTAAATAACTTCGGGCATGGCGTTCGGTGTGTATCGTGTTTCGTCTCCAGTCTCTGTGTTTTTTAAATATCGAAAGCGGTAGATTTTTGTAGAGTCCTTTCTTTTATCCATGCCAGAACAGAAACACACTCCCAACTCACACACTTTATTTCACACTACACCGTTCAGACAAAGGGTGGTGAAAACGTCTGTAGTTTTTGTAACGATGGAAAGAAGTTCTCGACACGCTTTCGGACGTGCGTGTTCGCATCACTGCGCCCCGACCCGACGCAGCTTTTCTTTTAAACCGCACACTGCGCTGTGAGTGTCTGTGAATCAAGCTGAAGAGCAGAGTTCACACCAAAAGATCCTTCGAGCGTTAACCGGCTAATACAGATAAACTCGAGATAGATGTGGGAAGTACGTCTGGGAATCCCAAACAGGACACGAGATGTGTGCATGTAAAAAAAAAAAAAAAACCTTTATGTCCACATATTATTATGCAGGCTTGTGTTGCAGACTGTCAGCTACAAATATTGTCTGCAGCAGTACGAGTGCGGAAGTCCTAGAAGGCCACGCGTTCCACTTGTTCTTGCTTGGTTTTTATTTTCACGATCTCGACACAAATGTTTTTCTCGTTATCACCACTTAGAATTTCTCATGACCTTGACGGAAGCAACGTTCCCTCATGACCAGTACTTCCGAGCATTTGGATGCGAGAAAGCGACTTATGTCAAGATCACGAGAAAATGTCGTGATAACGAGAAAACGTTTTTTTTTTTCATTGAGATCACGAGAAAACAAGAAAGGAAAAAAATGTGAAGGCATGGCCTCTTAGAACTTCCGTAGTACGAGTGTGTAAGAGAGAAAGATAGAGGAAGTGTGAGAGAGTTTTGTGTGTGGGTGTGTGTGTGTGTGTGTGTGTGTGTGTGTGTGTGTGTGTGGCTAAAAAATAAAATCAATATGTCAATCAATGCACAATTTGCTGTCCTCACTTTTGAACAGAGGACGCAGCTAATTCCAGAGTGAAGAATTATCTTTTATTTATTTGATCACACAAGCAGCAACACGTCTCCCCCGAACCCCCCCACCCCCCGTTCTTAAAGGCACTCACACACACTACAACACAAATACACTCACACATGTCTTGTGTCTCAGTGTACCTGTTGTACCAGTGTCTATTCTGTTTTGTACTATTCTTGTGCTAGGTATTGTGTATTAAAAAAGGTCTAAACAGTGTGCTGTCCTTTTCCGGTTACATACCAACCCTGTCACTGTAGAACTTTTTTATATATGAAAGAAAAAATGTACAATAGAATTTAATAAAAAAAAATTTAGAGTTTTGTACAACTGTCTAATGATTTCTCAGAGAGTATGGTCTTGAGTGCGTGTGTGTGGGTGATGTGGCTGTGTGTATCTTTGTATCCATTCACTCGTATGTGTGTCTTTGAGGAACCTTGTCTAATTCTACACTCTTTTTATTTCACAGTCCAGGATTGAGCTTCTCAAAAACTTTTCTTTTCCCAGGATGATTATCGTATTATTTATTAGGAGGTGGTGTGAAGTGAGATCACTATGACCTCATTTTCTCATCTCTCTTATCACAAAGTAATGATTACTGATCATTCATCAATTGTGAAGTAAATAACATTGGTGATCACATGTTAAGGGGTGGGATATATTTAGCTGAAAGTTCAGTTTTTGAAGTTGATGTGTTTGCAGCAGGAAAAATGGGCAAATGTAAGGAGTGACTTTGACAAGGGCCAAACTGTAATGGCTAGATGACTGGGTCAGAGCACCTCGGCAGGTCTTGTGAAGTGTTCCTGTTAGTGATGGTAAGATTCAGCAATTTCGGTTTTTAACATATTTGCATTGGTAAAAACCGATTTATTTATATATAATTATTAGTAGAGGCGATTTACTTTTATTATTTAGAAAGTGAGCAATAGTTTGTGACCTATATTTTAGATTGATTTTTCCTCACTAAACTCTCAGCGGTTATTCTCCAAACCTTTACCAAAAAGCTGGAGGCACACAATTGTATAGGACGTCTTTGCAAGATGTATGTCAAAATTAAGCGTTCACTTGAACTTGTAAACCCAAACCGTGTTTCATGACGATGCCCCTGTGCACAAAGTGAGCTCCGTAAAGATATAATTTACATGGCAGATGAGCGGACTTTGAATGATCACCTCAGCTACCTGACTTGACTACCAACCTTGTGGATGATTAACACAAATGTCCACAAACACATTCCAAAATCTAGTTAAACATCATCTGGGGAGAGTGGAGAGATGTATAAGAGCAGATTGGGACTAAATGTGGAATGCGATGCTCAAAAAGCGCATACCCTACAAATAAACAGGTGTCTGCATACTGCACTGTATTTTGGTAATACAGTGCAGATTAACATGGCAGAGGTAATCTGCACTTTTTTGCACTACAAAGGCCTGTTTGTGAAAGGGCCATGCGTTAGAAGTCGGAAGGCGCTCAGGATTTGCTGTCTGTCTGAGCCGAAGAAATAAAAGCGAACCATCTGTACCATGTTGAATTGCATAGCGTCGTATTTTTTTCCATTGCATTGCATCACATTTTGTTGATTAGTCGAATCAACCTTAGTTATGGAGATGCACTTTCCTAATGTAGAATATACCCTTATTGAGCATTCATTTAGAGCACTATAGTGATATTGAGTAGCTCCTCCATTTGCTCTGTTTGCTTGAATTTCACAAGATTTCTTTGAGATTTTCAACATCATTAATTGTTGTGGCCAATTTGCCTCAAGGTTCAACATGTTTTGCATACTGGATGCTTTTCTGCTCATCCCGACTGTACCGTGATTTTGAGTAACTCTATCCTTTTAGTCAGCACAAACCAGTCTGGCTATTCTCCATTAATCTCTCTCAATAACAACGCATTTCCCTCTGTACAGCGGTAGCTCACTAAATCATCTTTTTCTCTTTATCTGATTATTCTGAGAAAACCTGAGTGGTGTTTGTTTGAGTGTGTTTGTCATAAACAACCGTGCCGCAGTCCAAACCTTGACTAATATCGTGTTTCACATTCTGAAGGTTATGAACGTTACCTGAAGTTCTTGGTTCTTTTTTGCATGAATTCAGCTTCACGCTGCTGTCACATGATTAGCTGATTGCATCATTTTGTGAGTGGCTGGGTGTTCCTAATAAAGTGTTCTGTGTTACAGTATATTGTATTTAGACTGTGACACAAATGGAGAGAGCAGTAAACTTTGTCTTAGGTTATATCGAGTACTGCAGCACAGACCTGTGTAGCAGGTTCTCCGTCAGCCCTGACACCGATACACACAATAAGAATGGTGCACAAAATACAACAATTGCCGCCACCTCTTATTCAGCTCCAGGGAGAAATGAGCTTTTGTGAGTAATGCTCCTATGTCGCAATACGCTTTGGTCGTGGTCACGTGACCTGCTCCTGGCTTTTACGAGTGGATTTTTGTTTTGAAACGGTTTAGTTCAATTCAGTGCTTTTCACAATGCACATTTTTAAATCTTTACAGAAATAAATAGAGTACAAATAGAACATATGTATATATTTGTTGTTTTTATTTGTCCCCATATGGAACCCATTCTCATCTGGGTGACACGATATGTCCATTCCTAAATTTTGTCATTGTTGAGGTTATCAGCTGTTCACTGGTTTGAGTTTAAATGCAAAACCCTTCATGGCAATTGCAGCCCTCAACCATAGTATAACCAAGCTGTTTATTTTAATTACAGTCCAAATCCATCCTAATGGTTCTTGAGTTTACCTTCCACAGCAATTTCATGGATCTGTAGACTGCTTACGTGGAACCATCCTCAGCGAGTAATGTGGAATTGAAGAGAACTTCGCCCATAGGCGAGGTAAGAAAGGGAAAGGGTCACTGTGCCTCAGGAGTGTTAGCATAATATAGCATATGTGCTTTATGTATAAATGTTATACATTTGTGCTAGAGTTAAGAATGCTGTCACTTCTTTATTTCTTTTTTACTCAATCCAAAATTGCACTTTCATTACTACATTTCATTTTCATTTTTTGTTTTTTGTTTTTTTGTTTTTGCAAACCAGCTTTGTAAAAGGTCACAGTTTGAATTGTCTGTCAATTTTTTCACCAGTTTACATTTAAAATGATACCGGTTATCCTTTACTAACCCACACATGTTGAAGATACCCTGAGAAGAACCAGACTTAAATCTGTTGCTTGATATCTACAGAAATAGCACCCTAAATGTGTTTATACAACACAACAATATTTAATGTAATGCTCCTGGAATACACCAACCAGGCATAACATTATAACATTATGAGTAATGAAGTGAAAAACACTGATTATCTCTTCATCATGGCACCTGTTAGTGTCTGGGATATTATTAGGTAGCAAATTAACATTTTATTCTCAAAGTTGATGTGTTAGAAGCTGGAAAAACGGGCAAGCGTAAGAATTTGAGTGAGTATGACAAGGGCCAGATTGTGATGTCTAGACGACTGGGTCAGAGTATCTCCAAAACTGCAGCTCTTGTGGGATGTTCCCAGTCTGCAGTGGTCAGTATCTATAAAAAAAAATTGCTCCAAGGAAGGAACAGTGGTGAACCGGCGACAGGGTCATAGGCAGCCGGGGCTCATTGATGCACATGATGAGCGAAGGCCGGCCCGTGTTGTCCGATCCAACAGATGAGCTCTTGTAGCTCAAATTGCTGGTTCAGATTTAAAGATGTCAGAATACACAGTGCATCAGAGCCTATTGAGTATGGCGGTGCATAGCTACAGTTCAGTAAATATTAGGCAGGTGGTTATAATGTTATGCCTGATCAATACGATAACCTGATGAGGACTGTGAACACCACCAACAACCAAGAAGACAAACAAGACAGTGACTGCAGTTCAAGATAAGGCTTCAGTACCAGTACTGATTACCAGTGAAAGTGGAGCACAAACCCTCAAGTTACACATACAGTAGAGGAACACAGTGGGTGATTGTACAGTAAATGGAGTTCATACCTAGAATTCTATCATTTATTTTGTAGTATTTTAATCAGAAAGATATACTCACTTTATTAAATATGCCAACATTATACACTCTCGGCTACTGAATAGAGGTTTGACATTCACAAGTTATGAATTCTGACATGGTTTTCTGCTCACCATGCATGTAAAAAGTAGTTACCTTGTGTAGGCCTCCTGTCATGATGTAAACCATTTTGGCAATTGTCTTCTCAATAGACATTCCCACGTACAGAAGAGTCAATCTCCAGATCTACAGGGAGTCTTTTGTGTGTGAAATTGAGATCAGATCAGCAGGTTTTTAACCACTAAATAATTTTCTGGTGTTTGATGTAAACACTGAATAAATAGGTGTACAGGTGTACTGATGAGTGTAGGTGTTGGTTTGTTAGATTGTTAGTCATATTCACATACGAGGGGAAGAAATTATCCATTTCTTGTTCCTCATCTGTATCTATTACACTTTGCATGCACATTGCATCCACACACACAAGGTTATGTGCACACAGGATCAATTTATTCAGACTACTTTCAGTGCTGTATTCTCTGTACATACACACAATTCAAACCCCCCAATCAAACCCCCCCCCCCCCCCCCTTTTTTTTTTTTAATTTTTTTTTTTTTTTTGGAGAACACTATAATCTATATTTTTCAGGGGGAAAAAATGGTTTTGAATTAAATTTCTATACTATAAAGATCTTAAAATGTGGCTGATCTAGTCTTGTCATATAAATAATTTTTGGGTCAATTTCTTTAATGTGACTTTATAAAAAAAAAGTATTTTGAGGAACTTGTAAGACAGCATCTGTCTAGCACAGTAAACAAATCCACTAACACTTTTTTAGATCCCTCTTTTTGTCTGCATTTTGTAATAAAGCAGAGTCAGGAGCCTTTACGCATGATAAGGAACTGGGCTGAAGTTGGTGTTACCTAATGAGGTCATAAATGTTGACCCCCCAATCATCTGCAGAAAGTTCAGTGATGCAGTACAGTGCCTTTTACTAATATTGGTATTGGCCTTGGTAAAAGTATGCACACAATTCCCCAAAACTCACTGCTTTCATGGACGGAGACCCTTTTCTCTACCCATCCTGAGGCATCCTGAGGTCCAGTCGTGTCCCACTTCATGAAGATTGTGGACTTTTAAAGAAGTAGATGACGACCCGGCAAACATCCCGAACCATCTAGAGACATACCAGCGCCATTTGGATCCCACTTCATGTGGAGTTTGGACACTGGACCTCTTTGAGTGTTTAAAGGTGTTCTCCGGCAAGGAGACGCTGGTGTTGGATCTGTGATGATCTCAAATGTTGAGCTATTTTATGAGCTCCTGGTTTTATAACCTCAAATGACTGTAAAATCTTACATTACTAAAATCTTACATTCAAGAGCTCATGTTAGTTCTGTATTGTTTAAAGACTATAATTACACGCTTGATTTTACCCAGATGAAGATGGGTTTCCCTTTTGAGTCTGGTTCCTCTCAAGATTTCTTCCTCATATCATCTAAGGGAGTTTTTGCTTGCCACAAATGCCATGGCTGTGGCTGCTCATCAAGGGTAAGTACACATTGCTCACCTTAACTCTTACACTCTGTTAAACGCTTACATTCTGTGAAGCTGTTTTGAGAGAATGCCTGTTTTAAAAGGGGCTATAGAAAAAAAACTTTAACTTGACATACAATATGTAGCACAATAATTGTCACTCTTTCACATAACAACATATATTCTACTTCCATCTGACCTGGTAAAGCTCTGAGTCTTCTCCTATATAGCCTGATGAGGAATACATAGCAGAAGGTTCTGAGAGCATTCTGTGGATTTGTCCTGTATAAACTGCTTTTTTTTTTAAAGGTGGAAAAAAACGGGAGAATATCAAGCCATTTGGAAACTGAATTATGGAAACCCAGATGTGAGATTAAATGGGCCTTTGGGATTTCCTTGACAAGTTGCTGATATATTGCTATTATATAATTTCATATCAAACTATTTATTTATATCCTAATTAAGCTACATTGTTTTTGCATTGTTTATTTTTAGTTCATGTATTTAACAAGGTAAGCCTGAAATGCAGTGACTATGGGTACAATTGTACAGATCAGAATCTTCAGAACATTTGTATTCAGTAACAAGTAACTTGCCACAAAAAGACAAATTATTGACATAACCTGACATTTTTTTGTTATCGACAATGAAAAAATCCACCTAAGTTAATTCAAAGACACTTAAAAAAAATGATACAAACCAAGAATATTGTTAAGGGATAAATAGTTGACATGTTGGCTCTCGTGGAGTATAAACCCATAACTCTAGAACATCTCTGGTTTTACAGTACTTAACCACAAATTTCCCTTTTTCAATGAAGCAATATATAAAAAGAAGTAAATAGATGTTTTCTTGGTATAGAAGCTGTGGGACAGTGGTGAAGAAGTTCAAAGACGTACGTTGAGAGATAAAATCAGTGCACAGTTGCAAATGCGCTCTTGTTTTGACGCCTTTTGCTCTAGTTATGAACTTTGATGTAGCTAAATTTGCAGCGTTTGACAAAATACGTGCTGTAGAAGTGAACGAAAAGAAATGTGTGGGTGTGAAAAGTTATTAGTTGAATTAAACTATTCAAACCTTTCAATTTTTTACGAATAATGATTTCATGATTTTGAACAGAAACTTTGTCCTTTTTTGAGACAGTAGCCCGAGACATTACCTACTGCATTAGTGATTCCGTTCTCTCAACTTCTGATTACTTTGTCTGCATTGACGACTTACATATATTTGTGAAAATAATACCACAGACCACGATTACAATCGAAATTCAAACTCTAAAATCTGTTCTAATCTCCGATACTCTGATGAACCTGCTTTACATTTCTCTGTGTTCATTCATATTATTGTAGCATTAAATTTTCCCTTCACTCGAGCTAGAAGACCCAAATCTCTTCCAGCATGGCAATGCCCCTGTGCACAATGAAGATATGGTTTTATGGGTTGGAGTGGAAGATCTTGAGTGGGCTGTAACACTGACTGCACCCCAGACCTCCTCACTCTACATGACCTTTACTATCATTCTTGGGATAAACGTAAGTCGCTCTGGAAAAGGACGTCTGCCAAATGCCATTAATATGATGAAACATCTCAGAACAACTCCTCATGGTTAAACACAATAGTTTTTCCGCATAATAGACTACATTCTACCGCTGCACTGCATCAGGATAAGTTGAATTGAAGAGTTTCTGAACACAAGAAATATTGACTTTGACAAAATCTGTTGCTTTGGATCCCAGATTTTTTCACATAAATTTTTTTTTATAGTTAAAATAGCATTAAAGAGAATGCAATAAAACTAATTGTTATCAATCATTATGTTCTAAACAGATCGGATTTCTAAAATCCTACTGTTTTCAATACAAAAATCTGTGTTTTAAATTCAGTCTGAACCAGTGCTACTGATCAGTGGATAAAAGAACAAGTGTAGTAGTGAAATAAATTAAAATGATCTGTATCGCAATCTGCCATTGCGCAGGTCTTGGTCTGTACAGCTGATTTCTCCCTCAACCTTCAATTGAACCCTTTTATATAGATGTACCCAAAAATATAACTATTTTAATTATGTATTATCCATTGATTGATACCCGAGTGTCAGCAATATTAGTGTCAAAAAACCTGCCATAGTTTCTAAATGCTTTACTGAATATAGGTTGCTCTGCTCAATTTTGTTTTGCTGTGCAGTTCTCTTGAACATGATTGGCCGTTCATCACATTAAATCTCGCTATGTATTTTGTGATAAGTTTAGGAGAAATTAATTTTACGTGCTACGTATGTGGTACACTTGAGCAGCCACAGCCTAGGTGAGAAAAATTTCTTCTGAGACACTGAGAAAGCACAATGAAAGAAAACATTTGTGTGCATGTGTGCGCTGGAGGAAAGTGTGTGTGTTTTTCAGAGCAGGAAGTCACAATTTCTTCATCTGCTATGTGTGACAGATTCTTTGGGTTTCACAGTGCAAGTTTACCCCCATTACACCCTTTGCATCTGAGGGTGTTCATTCCTGAATGTGTGCAATTTTATGTATGTGGCACACGTGTAGGTGGGTACGTTTCCAGTCACGGGATTAAGAATGACATTTTAGCCTACAAAGATATGTTTGGTAGACCTTTTTTATACTGAGTTATACTTTATATGGACAAAATGTATTGGAACAGCTGATTTTTCCAGCCGTATGTGTTTCTCCCTCAAATTGTTGTTGGAGGCACACAATTGTACGGAATGTGTAGATTTTCCCTTCCTTTCTCTTGAGGAGGAAGATCTTGAATGGCCTGTTTCAGAGCTCTGACATTAACCTTATTAAACCTTTGTGATGAATTGAAACTCCAACTCATCCTACATCAATCCATGCATTCATGACCTCCAGACTGGACTAGTGAAATGCATTACGAGGTGGTTGTCCTGTCTTATTAATAAAGAAGCTACAGTTAGTACAGAAAATATGACCATATAACCCCAATCTTATCATCCCTACACTGGCTACCTGTACCTCGAATCCACTACAAACTATTGCTACTTACATACAAAACCCTAAATGGTTTGGCTCCCATTCATCTATCCAGGCTTCTAACACGCTACAATCTGTCATGCTCTTTGAGATCTCAAAACTCTGGGCTTCTTGTAGTTCTTTGAAAAGCAAAGTCCACTAAATGTGGTAGAGCATTCTTACATTTAGCTCCTAAACTTTGGAATAGTCTTCCTGACAGTGTTCATGGCTCAGACACACTGTCCCAGTTTAAGTGCAGATTAAAAGGCCTACACATAACACACATCATAACCTTGTGCTCCAGTACATCTGATCAAATTCACATTATCAACTTGTGCTTATTCTTAAGTTGACTGACTTGACTTTACTAACACCTTTGCACAAATCTCCAGAACCACAATCGAACATCTAGAAGAGTGGAGGTTATCATAAATAGGAACTGAATGTGGAGTGCGATGTTTAAAAGCACATACAAAGCTTATGGTGTCTACAAACGTTTGTCTATAGTGTACATGGTCTTACATTAACTGCAAGAAGCATAATCATTAACAAAGAAACTAAACAAGGGTGTTTTTCACTGCACAGTAAACGAAGTGTAACACTAAGTGTTTGAAACTCTTCAAACACTGCAGGTGGTCACTACATACAGTACAGACCATAAGTTTGGACACACCTCATTCAAAGAGTTTTCTTTATTTTCATGACTATGAAAATTGTAGAGTCACACTGAAGGCATCAAAACTATGAATTAATACATGTGGAATTATATATGGAATTATATACATAAAAAAGTGTGAAACAACTGAAAATATGTCATATTGTAGGTTCTTCAAAGTAGGCACCTTTTGCTTAGATTACTGCTTTGCACACTCTTTGCACCACTACGCTGTTCAGTTTTATGAATGAGACAAAAGTTGTTCCGAAGTAGGGCATCTGCCAAAGGACATAAAAGTATATCAAGTGAATCTTCAAAAGCATTTGAATTTCTCCTATCTATGCAAAAAATTTGATATGGCCTTTTGCTGAACATTTCGTTCTGTTGTCCACATATTACAAAATTAAACAAAAGTTCATTGGCACCTAAGCACCTGAAAGAACCCCATTCATCCCTGTCACTTTTTGTTAGTCCACCAGCACAACAGGCACAACTGAGGACCAGATTCTCCACAGAATCATTTAACTACTGAATTAGACTTTTAGAATAATTACAGAAACTCATCAGCCTTTGTCATCACAGTGAACTCGTAAATATCAGCAACGTTGTAACATTTTATCCGTTTTTAGTGTGTATTACAATGTCGCTCTCATATCTCCATTTGTGCAACTATAGATGAAGAAACTATTAACATGTAACTTTTAACATTTTAACTGCAGTTCTCAGGCTGGGTTGAGATCAGGACTCTGGGCAGGCCATGTCATTATTTCAATGTTTTCAGTTTCAAGAAACTGCTTTACCCGTTTTGCTGTGTGGCATGGAGCGTTGCCCTGCGTGAACACTGCGGGCTGATTGAGTGATGATCGCAGGAAAGGAACCATATGTTGTTGAAGATGGTTCTGATAAACATTTGCATTCACTCTGCCATGTAGCTGTATAAGAGGCCCAACTCCTGCTGCAGAAAACATGCCCCAAACCATGACAATTCCTCCTCCACTTTTCACTGACTTCTTTACACACTTTGGGTTCAGTCTTTCTCCAGTCTGTCGCCGAACATAATGTTTCCCATCGGACCCAAATAAATTAAACTTGCTTTCATCACTGAAGTGGGAGTGAACTTTGGACCAGTTCTCCTCTGTCCACACAACATGCTTAGTCTAGCCTTTTGAATTTTTCTGCTAATGAGAGGTTTGGTCACTGCAAAGTGGGCTTTCAGTCCAAATGCTCTTAAACGTCAAGTTCCAGCTGCAGTGTGGAAACAATTGCCCATTGAGATCCTCCACAGTATCCTGTCCTCTCTTGTTTTTGTCTTCCGTGGACGACCAGCCTTCTTGGCGGACTTAAATGAGTTTGTGATGTTGTAAAGATTCAATATTCTTGAAATCACAGATTTGGAACGACCAACTTGTCTTGCTATGGCTGATCGGGTCATCCCTCTGGCCTTCCCTCTGCAGAAGGCTTTCAGTCACTTTAGAACGGCCCACCATCTTGCAGAGTTAGTGAAACTGGAAGTTAGGCTGCCAGTTAAATAAGGGTTGACAGATAATCAAGCAAATTAGCACCAGGTGCCAGATTAACATCAATAACTGGAAGGTATCTGAAAGTTTGATCTAATTTTGATCAGTGTTTTTTCTGCAAAATAATGTTTTTTTTTTTTAAATGCCTTAGTCAATTTGTGGAAAAGGTGTTCTGATGAAATGGTATAGACAGGACAAAAACTTCTACAAGTGTTGAGCAGTGAAGATGAAATTATTTCAGAATTGTTCAATTGTTTATAAATTGTTCTCTAATTTTGATTGCCAGTGTATATTTGATATCTAACAATGTAACAGTGGAAAATAATGGGTATTTGGGATATGCTTATAATCAAGATTATTTTCTCTTGCTAAGAATAATATTACTAATATAGCTTGTTTTTTTCTTTGAATTGACTCAAACGAAACCACCACTAAATATATATCTTTCTTTTGGATTCTCCCATAAATAAATATACTGAATGTATAGTCTTATTTATGCCTGTACTTTGAGAGTCACTAAAAGCTGGAACCAAATTGTCAACACACTTGGCCAATGAACCTGATTCTAATTCTGAAAAAGTTTGAGAAAATCTGAACATTGATTTCTTCCAATAGCAGCTACTGCATCACAAATGTTCGAAGTAAAATGTAAATCTTCCTTTGTTAGGTGATCATACACCAATCATAACAAAGGTATAACATTAACATTATGACCACCTGTCTGTTATTATTATATGTTTATTATATGTTGGTCACCCTTTTGCTCCCCATGTGCATTAATGAGCCTCGGCCGTCCATGACCCTGTCACCGGTTCACCACTGATCCTTCACTGGACCACTTTAGATACTGACCACTGCAGACTGGAAACATCCCACTAGAGCTGCAGTTCTGGACACTCTGACCAGATATATAGAAAAAAAAAAAATTAATACAATTTTTTTTTTTTTTGTTCTATCAAGTCAGAACAGAACAGGGCGGGGCTTCGCGCTTTTTTCATCACGCTTTAAACTCCACCTCCTGCCGCATCTTCACCTTTACAGTAGAAGGAGCAGAGCGAAATGAAGGAAGTCGAGAGTACAGCCGGATCTGAGTGTGTCGGTAAGCGCTCCGGTCCTTAAGTGTCCCCGACATTCCCGGATCGACATGTGAATATTGGACCGCACGTCGTTAAAACAACGGAACCGGGTCCAATGGGCAGACGAGGCGTGTTCACGTGCGCAGTCGTCGCGCTCCACTTGCTCGTTCTCGTGCGGGCTCTCGAGACCCATCGACAAGGTGCACTCGTGGTCAAAGAGGTATTAAAAGTTTTTAAAACGTATATCTATATTAATGTAAAGTCTGTTAAATAGAACCAAAAATAGAAATTTTTTAAATACATAATTAAAATCTACGTGAAAAACGTTCAAACGTGACACCATGTGGAATAATGCCATAAATAAAGCCATGTGATGAATAAATGTCATGTGACCACAAATGTGGGGGAAAAAAATGGAAATGTGTACAACTAACATTTGTCATGTAGAGGGGAATAAATCAGAATGAGTGAATCATGTGTAGTCAGATATTCACTATAACTTTCACATAATTGAATGAAGTGAAAGTCATGTCTAATGTATGTGATAGTTGATATAAAGGGATTTAAATCTGATGTGTTTAAACACAGACTGATTTACATCAACATATACAAATGACTACTCAAGAAACGAATGATTGCTGAAATATTTGCAGCACATTTAAAGGCAATTAGTACTGCAGAAAACTATTTATTGTGCAGTGAAGGCACTGTGTTGGAGCGAGAAAGCTTAGTGATGGAGTGGAAACTAAAGAAGGTGTTGTGGACCGTTCTCAAATTCCCCCTCCCATGTTCTCTCAGTCTGATTCTGATGTTGTGACATACGATGAGTCAGGCAGCGGAGAGTTCACTGTTATTATGTTCGTTTATACTAATTGGTTAAAGCATAAACAAAGCGTTACTGCCATGAGTGTTTAGTCTCCACTGAGAGTGTTGGGTGGGTGAGAAATTCTTTTGTGTTATAAAGACAAACGGCAGATCTGAGACGATAAATCAGGATTTAGATACCAGTTACTGACATCTAGATATGTTAAACAACAGAATATTGGAACACATAGATAATCAATTCAAGCAAATAACACATCTTGCATATCTCTGAACTGCATCCAGCCCGCAGACACCACCAAACTGTTGCATTCTTCTATTGGGAGTCTTCTATTCGAATGCAGGCTTGTACAACAGCTTCTTTCAGTTATTGTTTGCTCAAATGGTGCTCAGTTTGGTTAAGGTTTGGATATTGACGTGGCGAGTCTTATGGTTTTTACAAAAAAAACATTGGTTTGTTTGGTTGGCAGGGTGTTTTGGCTTATTGTCTCGCCGCACGACGAAGTTTCTCCCAGTCAGTGGGTGAGTGGTTTGCATCTTGCGGTGTGACCACTGGTTTTCTGCTTTCGAAGTCTTCTCCGCTTGCTGGATTGTAAATACCTCCACCTCGTCTTGTGGAGGTTGGCGGTGTCCGGAGGTTTGCTTTACAGCTCCCACAACGCTTTTCTTATCCCTTTTCTGTGGGTAAAAAACAGGGCTCAAACCAAGTAGATATTCAGAGCTTTTAATAGTTTTAAAAATTGATTTAGCTGGACATAACTAGAAATCAAGGACACCTGTCAGTTTCATGGACAAATATTTTGGATATTTTGGACACTCTAAAAATTGAGTGGGTTCGAACTGCAGGTGCTGTGAATATATAGATGTAAATATGGGAAGCAGACATCATTAACTTCTGTCTCATCTTCGTCTTTTATTATCATTCACAAATTTATAGCAAAAAAACAAGATGATTGCCCAATACCTTGAGAGAGAGAGAGAGAGAAAACACAAGCCACAAGAGCCTAAAAATGTTATATTTGTCTAAATATTTTGCTAATTCTTTGCCGTCAGTAATTTTCTTGCTTAAAAGAGACTGTGGTGATTGAAGCAAAAAGTTTGAAGCATTTCTTTTCAAATAATTAAATTAAACACCATTGAACATTAAAAAATTGTAATACAAAAAACATACGTATTGTTACCAGGTTGCGTAATTTTTCTAAGTATATTTTGCAAACTAAATTTGATTGGAAACAAACATCCTGAATACCGAATTTGTGAACACAGAAAAAATCTGAAGCTGTGAATTTCAATATATATCTAAGTGGAACGAGTTTAAATTTCAAGAAGGTTCATTTTGAAGAAATGAATACAAAAAGTAATTTTAATTTGTATTTTTTTAAATAATTTATGTTCAGTGGTGTTCGGGGTTGTTTAAGTTTAATTGTTGGGAATCGAATTTTAATTACTAACATCAGTGTTTTATTCAGTATTGAGTCATAAGTGATATTGGAAAGTAGAATATGCTCATCTAATGAACCATGGGAACAAAGAGGTCACTTTAGTGCACAGTATGACTTTGTAATCTATATTATGAATGCAATATTTTTAATAATATTGTTTCAATTGAGTAATCATTTAAATTAGCACAAATGAAATTAATTAAATAAAATTCAATAAATGTAAAAAAATAAATTAAATAGTTTACATTTGTTAGACTCCATTTGGGTAATACAGATTTGTATGCAAGTGTGTTTAGGGATGTTTTACATTTAAAATAAAATTTTCAAAAGAAATGATCTACTTAATTGTTCTTAGTTCAGCAGGCTTTAACAAATATTTTCATACCTTTCATCCTTTATTCATTCAATCCCTCAATATGTGGAATTGTCAGGATTCTCTAATTAAATTTTTATTTTATAAAAGCTAAACATATGGATTCAAGAATTAAGATTTATTATTATTAATAAATTATTTTTTAGCGTTTTTATGCATGCTCAAAACAAATCGTATTTCATGTACGGAGTGAGTAGCCACAGTGACACTGCGCTAACTCTAGTTTCTTTGTTTAAACCCCTGGCATCGTTTTTGTTTTAAAGTTTAAAAGTAATTTTTTAAAATATGCTCAAAATGCGACAAATTATTTGTCGGCCGCTTAATACGTTTCTGAGAAAACAGATTTTAACTATGTTCCACACGTAAAAAGCCTCTACTAAAAAATGTTTAGTAGTTATACTATTCTTTTCTTTACTTTTCCATTGCATGCAAACTTTTTTTTTTATCGGCCCTTCTCTTGCAGCACCACTGCACAACTTCATTTACAGCATTACATCTTGGCTGATTGTGTAAATGTGTGTTGCACAAAATAAATACAAATAAATAAAATGAACAGTTAATGAGGATAAGTAAAAAATACAAATTAAAAAAAACATTACAGTTAAATATATTAAGAAACTGATTCATAGAATGAAATATTCTATATAAGTAAAAAAAAATGACTAAAAGTATCTAGTTATTATTAGGAAGTAATTATGTTGTAAAACAGCAACCATTTGCTACAAAGAACCTCTGAAGACTATAATGTGATGCAAATTAGAAATTATGTGATGTTTCAAAAAATATATATATATATTCTTGGCCAAAACTAAAAAAATGGACTAAAACTGAAATTCAAGGGACACTGGGTTAAAAACAAATGAGAAAAACAAATGTTGATGATTCTGATTTTCTTCAATAGATATATTTGTTTAATTTGAAAATTTTGGATGCTTTTGCATTTGAAATTGTAATGATGTAGCAGATTGGAAACACATTTGGTTAACCAGATTGTAGTTTCTACCACTAAAATATCGGTGTGAAATCTAATTGTAGGTCATCGTGAAAAATGTCACTGTGTCACACTTGCATTTTATAAGCAATGAGACAATGTTTACACACAAATCTCGTCACTTTCTCTTCACCACATTACAGCTTGACACAAAATACCAGGGATATACTGTATAAAACCACAGTTTCATGGGTTTAACCAACATGTTCTGGGATGCCGTTATATTCCTGTTACTTTCTTGTTTACAATTCTCACTTAGTTTTTCCCTAGAACCAAAACCATGATAGTAAGGCCTTGTTTTGTTTTGTTGTTGTTGTTCCTCTTTTCTCTTCTTTATTTTCTTCCCAATTTGTAAAATTTTGAAATTCCCAGTCAATAGATAACCTTTCCCTATCACATACCAGCTACCAACTCAGACAGCTGAAGACTAATATGTCTTTCTTCAAGACAGAGAAGGGCAGATAATTGCATCTGTTTAAACTGCTGCCCATCTGTTGCATTTTTTGAGCACATTAAATTCAATATTTGTTTATTGTTGGCAGTGATCACCATGGAAAAAGTGTATAGCATGGTCACTTGGCTTTCACATGGCCACCCCTGAACATAGAGGAGTCTGGAAATGTGGGGATTGTGCATGATTTGCTCCCTATTTCAATTATTCCCTTACTAAACTTTAGGCATGATCAATGTGTAGCACCTAGTTGGAAGTCATTATATATGGTTTTTTTTTTTTTTAAACAACTGACTTTGGAGGCAACCCATGATGTCAACTGGCTTCCTGATCAGTCTGATAAGGCGCTTGAGTTTTTCCCACCGGATATTAAATCTTGCTTATATTCAGATCATTATTGGTGTCATATTCTTTATTGTTGAGGTTCTTAAAACTTTGATTACTATCATAAATATTATTGTTGGTAATTATAAACCATGATGCACTACTTTCTTAAAAAAAAAAAGTTTTATCTGAAAAAAATCTAAACAGCTTAATTAATATTTGGCATGTCCAGATTTATATGAATTATGTTATTTTAATTACATACTATGTATGTTACTACAAAAATTTACTTTAAAAAGGCTCACTATAGTTCACATTAGTTAAACTGCAGTGTCTGAATAATTTGGGATGATTATTATATAATATGTTTTGAGATGAATAACTGAATAATACGCTTAGATTTCTGGTGTTCAAATGATGATTTGCATGCCGATGGTTTGCATTCGAAGAAATCCAAACAATGTGTTGAAAGTTTTGGATAATTTTTTAATGGCAAAGTGGATAACCAGAATTTTATATTTGTGTCACAAAAGATTAAAACAAAACTAGTTAGTTTGCGGACGAAGACATTAAGAACAAAGAGTAAAACCTGAAGCTTGTTGTTATCAGTCTTTGTATGTTTTAGCATCTACACTGTGGTTTTTTTTTTTAGTGTAACTTTTAGTTTTTTTTGCTGTTTATTTCACTTTATTATTAAAAAATCTCATGAAGACCAAATAATCATATGAACTATAGCTGGCATTATGCAGATATATAATATATATATAGATACACAACATATTCCCAGTATTAGTGAGAAATCTGATATGAAGAAATGTGTGTCAGCTCTGAGACAACCCTGAAATACCACAAAATACTTGTAGTGCGATGTAGCTTAAAGTGGTGCATGTAGTAACATGGCTACATAGGGTCCTTTAACAAGAGTAAGACTTGTTAAAAGCTTTGCATTTGTTCAAACATTCAGATTCTGGTCTTTTTTTAATGGTACCATGACGTCTCTAGTGTGGGCTGGAGTACTGTTGTGGCAAAACAAGTAAATTATATTAAATGATATAGTAACATCCTGGCTATGAGGGTTAAGCTGTACAAAACAGCATGTACTCATTTTTCTTATTTAGTCAGCATTCATAACAAAATTCAGCACTTTTCAAAGCAGGAAACAAAATTACATGAAAAAAAAAAAAAAGGCGACAGATCTAAAACTGAAAAAAGGCACATGGCAAAAAAAAGTGCATGGCAGGAAATCAATGCTTGTGAGAGGAAATCTGAAAAGTTTGAAAAACAAAATCACCTATATAAATTTTCTTGTATATATTTAATATTTAACAAAAGTCAAAACAACTACTGGATTTTCTTACTTAGTCCAATAATTAAATAATTCATGTAATTGTTTTCATAAAAAAAAAAAAAATGTGTTGCTCTTTCTGATATATATATTTATTACTTTTTTTTCTTCCTCCATTAGAAATGGTCCAGTGTCGGTAAGTATTGCCATGACGACTGATTGTATTGGAACATCATTTATTTCTCTTCACTTGTACAGGATAACGAGCAGTTGAATGCTATTTCTTGGCATGTTTTTTAACGTTTTCACAGACGATAAGCGGACCTTGCCGCGGATAAACCTCTCGTTTGTCAGAGGCTACGATGCATGTGTGCGTCTGCGTCTGCGAATAAATCCCCTGTGTGAGTATGAGTTTGCTCGTGGATAAAAATTGTTCTGGTAATGATGACAGTAAAGCTTCTTGTGTTTATCACAGGCAGTACTTCATCTGCTCACGTCTCTCTTTTTACTCTGCCTGTCATCGCTTTTTTTTTTTACAGCAGCCAATAAAACTCTACGGATCGAGTTGGGCGATTTAGCAAATCAAAACCGCACTCTATTGATCTGGAGGGGTCGTCATGGCAACAATACCGTACAGGTAAGTCTTTAGCATGGCTTCATGGAAAGATCGATATGTGGAGAAATAAAAACATACTTAGACTACTTGCACTTTTCCATTAAGGCTTGTATCATTTGTTTATTTTCGGTTTCTTTTTGAATCTCGGTATATTGTGTAGGTGGAGTAAAGATTTTCCCTGCAGTCACTTTTCAGTCTAGTGCAAAGCGTTATGATATCAGAAGAAAATGGTTTAAAGAAGGACAGTGTGATTGCAAACTGGTGTCTTAAATCTAGTAGGTTTGAAAGCAACAACCATGATTCCAAAAAAATTATTGTTTCATTGTAGAAGAGTCAAGGTGCTGAACTGACTTGCCTGACCTGTCAACATTTAACAACAATCGGCACATCATAAAATGCAAAATATGACAAAGAAGACACGGGACTGTTAAGTAGCTAGAATCCTGTATCAGACACAAATACACATTATTCCCCTTCCAAAACCCCAGCAGCTGGTTTTCCTCAGTTTCCAGATGTATACAGACTGTTAAGAGGGGATGCTACAGAGTGTTAAACATTGTCCTGGCCCAACTTTTAAAACGTGGTGCAGCCAGCAAATTTAACAACAACCGCACCATAATGTTTTTTTTTTTTTTTTTTTTACTATACTTACAGTAATTATTCACTAAAATGAAAAAGTCTTGGTCCCAGTAGATATTTTAGTTCCATATTCTGTGTGTGTGTCTGTGTGTGTGTGTGTGTGTGTGTGTGTGTGTGTGTGTGTGTGTGTGTGTTTAACTAATTACTATATTCTGTTATGTTTTATGCATCTTGCTGTAGTGGAAAGAGGTGTTTGATGAATATAGTAGAAAAGTTCAAATCAGAACTCTCTCTTCCATTAATAAAACTCTGGATGCCCGAAGTGAACTTGTGGTAGGATCACTTTCATTTTCATCATTTCATAACAGTTTTCACATTTGTTCCATTTAATCATAGAATTTGAATGAACTGAAATCATGTTAAACACATTTATACACTGAAATGTGTACTTTTGAGCAGCTCCAACATATTGTAATATTTGTTAGTATATTCCGCTAAGGTTCATGGAATGTCATTATTCATGTTTTGACAAAGCTAGAGACTTATATTCATTGTGATACCTTCTCGCCCTCTAGTGGGAGTTGCGGTATGACTGTTTAACGACCCCTGCAGGAAATACCATCCATGTGACGGTGTATGACTTCAACCGAACACTCATTGCAGGCAGTTACAATGTAAAACGCCCACCACAAGGTAGCTCATGTCTTTCCCCCTTTCTCTTCTTATGTCTTTTTTTGTCACATTTATCATGTCTGTGAAAAACAGAACAAAGAAAAGGTATGTAGGCAGGAGACCATGTATTGCTCACAGTTGTTCATAATAAGGACCCTCATTCACTGACTCTCGTTTGTCATCTTTGCTACTTGTACCCACAATCAACATCCAGTCAGATCCAGATCCTTGCAACCAAAAGACGAAGTGCCAGTGTTTCAAGTTCAAGTAGATGTCTTTGCAAAACAGTTTATTGTTACCATGGATCCAGGACAAATCGTGAACTTAAAGTTATGCTATGAAAACAAAGGATTTTGTAAAGGAATTCAGAACAAATCCTATAAGGTAAGAGAACTTTATTTTTATATATAGTTTATATATAAAGTGTACTTGGTTTTATATATATTTTTTCTGTTTGATTTTCTGTTTCAGATCAATACTGATCTTAATCACACTGTAACTTTAAACATTCCTGAATTGGTTCCTTGTGTATGCGTGCAGGTAAGATAATGAGTACCAAAAACGTCTACAGAACATCTTGGTAGCTGCCTAACTGTTCAAACCCAGCCATGATCTCTTAACTAGTCATCCACAATCTAATCAATTTTTGTTTTAAGACATATTACAACTTCGTCGACGCCAGAAGAAACACAAACTGCCCATTAAAAGACAGAATCCTGCCAGGTAACTGGAATGTTGATGGCTGTTTGAAGGATTTTCACAGTAAAAACAGAACTTCTCATGATCATATGGGGTTTACATTATTGCTTTGATAAGTGCTGTAATCGTTCAAGCTTGTGTTTATTATTATTACCACAGGAGGTGGAGAAGTGTTGTACAGCAGCTCACTGAAGCTCTACGGTACCTCTGTTCTTAAATGGACGCATCCATGCCCCTTACTCCAGTTCAAACCTGACGTCTCTCTCTGCTGGCAACATGCTGTAAACCACTCGCAGTGTTCTTCAGTGCAAAACTCCACTCTGTACATGAGTGACCAGGTGGGTGCTATGAAGACCTGCTGCATTTTTCTAAACAGTAGTGTTAAATTCTCAAATCTGATCAAACCTGAAGATTTAGATTTTCTTTAACATAGACAACATGTCCATGGGCGTACATTTCATTTAACAGTAGGGTAAAATAAAGTAAAACTATCATAAAAAAATTATCACAACAATAAAAACAAGGAATAAAAAAAAGGTTTAACATTTTATTTACAAATTAAATAAGACACTTAAGAACAGAATAGAAATTGATTATAAAAATGCAGTGGGGTCAGTTGGGATGTAGCACAGTGCTCATTTAGTAAATGCACAGATAAACAATACGCTAATTGTGGCCGTTAATGTGAAGTTAACATTATACCAAGTCGTCCCAAATAAAACACTGCATGGGGAAACGGCTTTGGCGTGTTGGTTTCAGTGCACTATGCTACAAGCTACTGTAAACAAGCTAACGTTCACTAGATAAGTCATATTTTAATCGCTAATAGAGCAGATTTATGGAAAATTTCATTGACAATCAGCATTTTTGCCGCAACTAATTTATGAATGAGTCTGTATTAACTACATTAAAGAGAATCGCTTTATTTAAAGTGAATAAAATACCCTAGTTAATGGAGTTGAACATTAATTGTGGCGCAGACACACACCTGACTCGTGTGTGTAGAGTAGGTGAGATGAACTGGGAAAGCAGGCAGTGGGTCAAACCACTGTGAGGAAGGGGAGGGGGAACTGTTTCTAAATGCATTTTTTGCATTTTTTTTTTCTACTTACACAATTATTTTAGGTATACATACATATTTTGTTTGTATAATAGAGATTACATATAATAGAGAGTGCGATTTTTTTAAATAATTTTTTAGTTGGGGGGGGGACAACCCTGGGATTTACGCCCATGAACACGTCTGTTTAACACAAGCAGAATGCAGATCCAGCTGTAGCACAGGCATAAAAGTCATTTAAAATATATCTTCATTGCTTTATTATTAACTTGCCACATAATACTTTATAATGCCGTATAATGATTAACACACAGATGTCAATAAATTATTGAATGAGTCAGGGCTTTGTGGTTGAGGTCATACATTTTGAAGTTGTTCTTTTTTCCTTTTAATTATCATGTAGTGATTTGAGGAATCTACTTCCTCACGATATATTCGCAAAAGAAACTCTGTCTCTACTTTCAAACCTTAATAAAACTATATAAGCTATAAGCCACTACTTTCTTCCTACGTTTTGAACCCTGCGGCTTACACAACGAAGCAGCTTATTTATGAATATTTCCTGGGATTTTCCCGGTTTTACAAACTTCAAGCCAAAAAACTGAACCCCATAACATTAGACCAATGAAATTTACGAACGGAAACGAAAAAAACACCTCACCTGTGCTCTGAGCTGCACGGCATCAGGAGAAAAAAAATTTTTTTTTAAACGCATGACGATGCCAAAAGATAAACTCCTGAGAGAAATAGTTGTGAAAGGAAGCAGGAAGACAGTGAACAATTACTTTCTTGGTCGGCTACTGTTTAGATACAAGCCGTTGTAATGCGTTGAGTCTGGGTGAATGGAGAGCTCGCTAACTCCAGTTACAACAGAAATCATATAAGCACAGACAGGTTTCCAAAACTCGTGCTTTTTTATTTTTCTTGGCAACAGCGTTACGGGTTAGTCAAAGAAACTTAGAAATGAGCATCAGAAAATTATAAGGGCATAATCCTCGGTCTTGAACACATGCGGTAATAGCGGAAAATTCGGCGGCAGGCTATTCCCAAAATACCGCTATGCTCCTAAAGGAAGCGCAAAATTTCACCTGTTACACTGTGTAACACACACTGTCTTTCGTTAAAGCCTGTGTAAAGTTCATTAGTTCCAGTGTAGACACCTGCCGCTTATAGACAGTTGCGGCGTATTTATGTTCAAAATAAAAATCTTTGTAAAATTCAGTGGGTGCGGCTTATATATGGGTGTGCTTTATAGTCCGGAAATTACAGTATATTAGTGACACTGTATTAGTGCAAAGTTGTAATTGGTTGTATAGTGTTTTGTGGTTTTATTGTATGCAAGGTGTCCATAAATAAAATGTATTATTATTATTATAAGAATTATTAGAAAAATGCATGATGGCATGATTGGGTAGCAAACTGGAAATCATACTCCTTGTTGCCATGTTATAGGAGAAATTAAAAACATGCGTATATAGAAAAATAACCAACTTTAAAGTCAGTAATGGCAAGAATGATAGATTATTTTTCTGTGATAGTGTGCCTGATGAGTTTTATTCCGTTCAAATAATCAAGGCATAATAAGAACCACTCGATATGAAGTGGACGTCTTTAAAAACGTGTAACGTACACACCTAGCCGTAGATTATCCTGCTGTATCATGGTCACTTGCGTGCATTGGAGCATAAATTATTGCCAAAACACTACATTTATTTTGAATTATAGAGAGGAAGAGAGAGAGACTGTAGTACAATAGTTGTTTAAAAGGCATTCATATAGAAATTTGATTTTCATCTGACCGGGACGACCTGTGTATTTATCGGGCGTTTGAACGCACACCTTTCAGCCAATCAGAATCGAATATCAGATTGACCATTTTGACTTTCTAATACATTCAACCTGAAACTCTTAACAACTGGACTTGTCTGTATTTGTCTGTATCTCATCATACGTTTTTTTTTCTAGGAATTCAGCGTGTCTGATGTAGACAAGCACGCCCACATGTGTTTGAAGGTATGAAGTGTTGAAAAGCTGCCAGACATATGTATA
>MU551627.1:1731242-1833742 GCA_024362625.1 Silurus asotus
ATATAATATATATATATAAAAAACAGTAATGCACAATGCGAAAGGCCAAATAACCACCGGTCTTAAGCACAGTGTCAGTATCCTCTCTAATGTGCCAATCGCCTCTCAGTGCTTGATTGAATGATCTATTGACCTCATTAACATAATTATGAAACGTTTATAATAGGTGTCTTAATTTGTGTGCAACTGTGACTGACCAGAGTTTAAGGCTTCAGCCAGACAGAATCAAGTGTTCAGACTGACCATGGTATAAATTCACTATATAAACAAAAGTATTAGGACACCTGACTCTTCTTCTCAAACTGTTCATTCGTAGACCCACAATTGTATCCGGATGTCGTTGGATGCAGTAGCCTCTAAATTTCCCTTGAACTACGATACTCAAAACTGTTCCATATTCATGACAATGCCCCTATGCACAGAGCCAGCTCCATGAAGATATGCTTTGCATGGTTAGAGAGGAAGATCTTAAGTAGCCTGTTATAAAGCTCTGACCTCAACCTTATTGAACACCTTTGGGATGAATTGGAACACTGACTGCACCCCAGACCTGCTCACCCTCTATCAGTACCTGATTTTACGAACACCCTTGTAGCTGTAGGAGCACAAATGACTCCACATGTGGACTGAAGTTGAAAAGGGATGTTCATAAAACATGTACACATCTTATGGTCAGGTGTCCACAAACCTTCTTCTATATAGTGTATTTGTAGTAGTATATCACTGTAGTAGTATCTAATTGCGATTTGTAGCTTATTAGTTCTAACGAATATTGTGTACACTACGCACCTTTTAGTAGCTCAGTATGTCATTTTGTGTCTTACAGGACGAAGGTGCTGAAGATGTAGAGCTGATTGTGCCTCTTCCCTTTTTCAATTCTGGACTGTGTGTGCAGGTGTGATATATTTAGAGGTTTTCATTTACGTGTCAAATTTTTAAGTTCAATGCGCATGTGCAATGAATACAGCCACAGATGAAGCACGAAACACATTTTATGACAAGGTCTTTACTCATATTTCATATCTTTTGTCTAGACATTTGTCTAGTAATATGTATTATGGATTAATATGTATGTATTATATATATCAAAATACCTAAAACTGGATTATAAATATTTTAGCAGAAATGAAGATGAAATGTAAAGCTTAGCTGTGATGCTGTTCTGGTCTGTATGGTCATAAAAAGTGGCTAATTATGTAACCATAGATCTCCTATCAGCTCAAACCATTTCCTGTGTGGTTACTCTGATATCGTCACATGGACTGCATTATAAAAACCAGCACCTGCACACCACATGACCTCGTCACATGTCACTCAGCCCGAACACCCGTTCCTTTTCTATATACATGTGAAAGTTTTCTTGACGTCTACTATGTGTACCTTTGTCATGTTTCTGTTGGCTGCTTCTTGTGTTGCACTCATAAAAAAAAATCTGTATTTGGATTCGCTGTTGTATCTTTTACACAACATTCTGTGCAAACAGTTGACCTCCCAGTGGTTAAGCAGTTTCTGAAATATCTTATGTGACCAAACATTTTTAGAAAGCACGATAGGTTTTTACTGGGGTTGGGAAGTTACAGGTTTTTAAAATAGTTTTTGAACACAAAAGGTCATTGTGCTAAATGAATTCTTGTCTAACTTGCATCCTTTGTTGGCTGGTATAGTGAGTTATTTTTTTTGTCTGTGTAGGTGTGGAGGTCTGAGCCTGCTCTCCGTGGAAAGAGGATTATATGTCCTGATTGTAAGCTTTTCTTTGTGTGTGTGTGTGTGTGTGTGTGTGTGTGTGTGTGTGTGTGTGTGTGTGTGTGTGTATGCGTGCTTACTGGCTATACATATGGGAACACGTACGTAATTGCCCATGCTTGCTGTATCCGTGTCTCAGATACTCACAGAAGATGGGGTCTTATTGTTGCGGCTTCATTGACGCTCCTGACTGCTATAACAGCACTGGGCATCCTCACTTACAATTTGGTCAAACGGCAGACGTCAGGTCAGTGTTTAATCCGTAAAGAATGGTTGAGTAGTGAGTAGAGCCTGAGCTTAAAATGCAATTATTTTTATTTTTAATTGCTACATTAACATTTATTATTAGTAATCTACTTTCCTTTGTCTCTGTCAGTATGGCGCGCTGCAGAGAGAAAGCCAGTTTTGCTGGTCTGCTCCTCTGACGAAACGAGTCACGTTTCGGCCGTGTGCGCTCTAGCAAGCGGCCTGCAGGAGGAGCTGCGCATGGACGTGCGTCTGGCACAGTGGGCGCATTGCAGCAGTCAGACCTCTCTGGCCCAACTCGGCCCTGTCCCCTGGCTCTTCGGCCAGTGCCAGCATGTACACAGTGTAGGTGGCATGGTGCTCATAGCCTGGAGCTCTAAAGCCCAACAGACATTCCTTAGATGGAGGGAGAGAGAAAGTGGAGGAAAAGCCGATAAGGACCAGAAGAATAAAGAGCTGCTGGGAGAATGGCGAGATAAAAAGGGACAACAATGGGCAGAGAACCACTCCTCAATTACCGCTCCAGTGTTTAACGCCAGCCTCATAAGTATGTGGGCGGGCCTCCAGAGCGAAAGGCACGGTCAAGGCTTTGGTCTTGTGTGTTTTCGAGGGTTAAGGGGAACACGGTGTATTCCAAAGCAGCTCAGAGGCATTCAGAGATATTGCCTTCCTAGAGATCTCTCAAACCTGATCCACGAACTGGACGTGAACGTCCACAGGCCGGGAAGCAGGGTCCAAAAAGCGAGTAGTTGGTGCTGCTGGCCACGCCTTTTCTCCAAAGGCCTGTCTTTCTGGTTGTCGCAGAGGCTCGCTCGGAGATTGGACGCATTGCTTCCTCAGGCAGCAGACAGAAAACGTCATCTAAAAATGGCCGGCGAAAAGACATTAACGAAAAGGTTAGAAAAGAAGAAACAAAGACAAAAAGATTCACTTTGAAAGCTTCAATTTTCAGCTCCTTCCTGTTACCAAAATGTGACTTTTCAATAAAGCTCTAAACCTCAGGGACAATTTATTTTGCCTCCATCTTGCATTTCTCCAAATTGTATATAAATGGTGTAGATAAAAAGTAAAAATGTAATATTGTTGTGCTGTATTCAGTTTTGCACCAGGTTTAATCTATGACCTCATCTATTTGTGAAATGACCACATGACCACTCAGAACTGAACCTATGGTCTTTACAATTGATCTCATTTAACCAAAACATCACTTTGTGGTACACAATCCTTCACTTGCACAGAATCCTCTTGCATACAGTATGAAATGATCTTCATTTGTATGCACTGATATTTTTTGACAGTATTATTTGTAAGTATTTCACAGCAGGAAATTTGTAGAGACTGTACTCATGGACCTTAGCGTTTAACTGCTGTGCTGTGTGTTTAGAGAACGCATTTAATAACATGTATTGTAATGTAATAAAAATCAAGCAATAAAGACTGAAATTTCTTGTATTTCTCTTGCGTGGATAAAATCCTGCATGAGTTTACTGCTAATAATACATACAGTATATGCCATTCGGATTTTGTATATTGTTATGCATCTAAAAGGTTTTTATATGAGTGTGTATACCAATCTATTAAAGCAAACCTGCTTCAGAACCTGTTTGTGAAAGTGTAATTCTGTTATAGAGCATTGTTTATTAGTTAACCGCAGAACTATGCAGAAATGCAAAACTATAGCAAATGTATTTGTGATGTACCAGGAAACTCAATGTGCACAATGTGTTGATAGCATTTTATTGACATCATCGACCCCGAAAATAAGCAGAATTGGCAAATTACCGCAACATGGACGTGTGACATATCAAAACGCTCGTCTGACCGACCTGCTTTGCGTACAATAATATAATAATACAATTATTTTTATTATGTGAGATTATTAACATTGCATACAAGCATGACTATTAATATGTAAAAACAAAAACAAAAATAGTAGTGATACATAAAAGCATAACTTGCATAACGATGATTATTATTATTATCATTACTATAATTATTAGTGTTGCTTTAATGCAAGTATCACTCATATATTTTAGCATACTTATTATTATTACTATTATTATGCTTATCATTGTTATTATTAACATCATTATTAATGATACTTGTATGCAAGAATCACTAATATATTTCTGCATACTTATTTTATTACTATTATTATTCATAATATGCTGACTATTGTTATTATCATAATTATAAATTGTGCTTGTATGCAAGTTTTGCTAATATATTTCTGCATACTTATTACTATTATTATTTTCTTTTATCATTATAAGTGATGCTTGTATGCAAGAATCACTTATATATTTATGCATAACTATTATTATTATTACTATTAATATGCACCTCATTGTTATTATTATCATTATTCGTGGTGCTTGTATGCAAGTATCTCTATTATATTTTTAATTATTAGGATATAATAATATTTCCTATAATTCTTATTTTTATTATTGCTTGAATACAAGCATCACTATCATATTCTTGCATACTTATTAATAGTAGTGCATATAAAAGTCATGTTGCATTTTTATTCAGAACCTGCAACACGGTTCTAGATTTTGTTTGCTATGACAGTATATCTCACTTGGGTACTGCATTGTATATTACTCTGTGACCTTGCTGGAATATCTTGGCAAGTGTGAACATTCAAACAAGGGGTTATTTATGCGTTCTGCACCACCCAGGAGTTACAAAAGGTTTTTAGAACCACAGTGACATTTAATTGCATTCGAAAAAGTCATAGCTCGCAGTCCTCTCAAAAACATTGTGTACTCTCTGTTTTAATAAAATGCACAACAATTTCTTCCTTTTTATTCATTTACCAGCAGTAATGTTTCATGTGACACATTAACAAAAAGATATCTCTCTCTCCACCTACCTACTGTATATAAACCGAAACTGCCTTCCATTGGGTGTAGTTAATGTAAAAAACAACAACATTTAATTCTTTAGAATTAATTAGAATATATCATCAACATCGCACTGATGAAAATATCTTCCAATAACGCCTATAAGACGAGGTTTAACATGTTATTAGAGAATATTTATATGCAACTGCTATAATGTACTAACTGAATATATTATAACTGTATGTTTCAATGATTGCATTCACTTCGTGAGATGAATCGTGAAGAAACACATGAAAGTTACTGCACACTATCTTGTTGCAATCAATTTATATTTTCTATATATTTTTCAATTCTTTAATCTGATGCTAAGCCTCCATTTGGGTGGAATTGATTTTGCTACAATGGCAATGCATTGTCGGTGTATGCTGTACACTGTATACAATCTCAGCACCACCTTTAACACTCAACATCAAGGCCTTTAACACTCAACTGCTTCTAAGTGTATACAAAGTGAAATAATTGTAATAACTGTACACTGTATACAATCTCAGCACCACCTTTAACACTCAACATCAAGGCCTTTAACACTCAACTGCTTCTACGTGTATACAAAGTGAAATAATTGTAATAACTGTACACTGTATACAATCTCAGCACCACCTTTAACACTCAACATCAAGGTCTTTAACACTCAACTGCTTCTAAGTGTATACAAAGTGAAATAATTGTAAGTCACTCTGGATAAGGGCATCTGCCAAATGACATGGAGGAAGTAGCTTAGTAGCTTAGACTTTGGATCGGAAGGTCAATAATTGAAATTCCAGCACCACCAGCTGCCACTGTTTGTCCTTTGAGGAAGAGCATTAACCCTCAATTGTTCATTTGTATAAATGCAATAATCGTGGGTCGCTCTGGAGAATGGCAAATGCCATGAATGTAAATGTATACATTGTGTGCTATTATTTACTTTCTGTCACTTTTCTTTGTAACTTCATAAATTTATTTAGCTATCTGAAAACAACACCACAGGGTTGTATCCCATATATTTTTTTATTTCACCCTATACAACTGATCCGATTAAATGAATTAGTCAGGAGAATCGAAAATCACTTTTTTCTCACCTTACGTGATTTAAAGTGAATAGTTTCTAGTCCATCAGGCATTCGAGTCTGATTAATTTAAGACTTTCTTCCTCATGTAGTATCAGGTGCTGCTGTCTGCTCTAGCTTGCTCTATAAGGATCTATATTTATATCTGTAAAATCTCTAAAGCACTTATCTGTTGTAAAAGGTAGTATTATAGAGTTGAGTGGAATGTATTGCCATTCCTTGGTATTGCTTTTAAAACAGGGGAAGAAAATATAATTTCTCCAGCATTATGGTGCCACACGTAATACTTTAGTACTGTGCAAATTCAATTGGGGAAAAAAAGATATCCTATTTGTAGTTGCAACAACAGATTCAAATTGTTGGGGCATAGAAATATCTTTGCGTTCATCTGGACAACAATTTTAATTGCTAAAACATTTTTTATTCAATAAAAAGGTCTGGTGTGTACTGTCATTCAATACATGTAATCAGATATGCTAAATATGCTGTTTATCAGGACATGCTAGTCAGTGATCTTTTTTATGCTATGCATGTATGTCTTTACTTTTTAGTGACCAACAGCTGCAAACAAATTCCTTGTGTGTGTCAATACATTTGGCTCATGAACCCTATTCTGATTTTGTTTCTGATTCTGATGAGAGGATTAGTTCTGTTATCTTTATTAATGTGGAGAAACATGCTAATTTTGCGGCTCTAAGAGCCTTGGTATAGCTAAGATGATTCTCATCCTGTGCAAGTTGAAATATTAACATTTCAGTTTGATATCAATTGCATTCTAATTTATAAGCGGTCTATTTTAAGACATGTGTGTTATATCAGGGTGCTATTTCTTCCCCTCAAATTATTATTATTTTTTTTTAAATAGGGCTACATGTTGACTCTAAACATTTTGTTGTTGATCGAAGGGTCAGATGATGTACCAAATCAGGCTGAGCACTCCTTCCTCAATGAAGATTTCCATTAAAAAAAAATACGAAGAGTAGCATGGTGAAGCGAATATATTCTGACTAGGACATTTTAAATGAGATGAGGTAATGATCTGATGATGCTTTAGACTGGTGTAGTGTGACTATGTTTTCTATATTTAATCCAAATGTCATTATTTAATCAAGAGTGTGTCCATCATTGAGAGTGTACCTTACTTTTATTCTGATTAAACTGCTGACACAAATTGCTATCTATCTATCTATCTATCTATCTATCTATCTATCTATCTATCTATCTATCTATCTATCTATCTATCCATCCATCCATCCATCTATCTATTTATCTATATCTAGATATATATATAAAAAAACAAATTTAATTAATGTTAATTTATTTCAGAGTACAAAGTGGCTTTATGGTGAAACCTAAATTGAAATCAAGACAACTCTTGATTGTCAAAGATTAACTAGATGTTTTCTGAGACTTTGAACTTTGTTGTTCTGTAGGAAATTAGAGCACCACCATCTTACCCTAAAAGGAAGCCTTGCCATTTACATTCCAATGATCTCAAATGTCTAAATTGTTTTTAAAACATCACTTAAACATCTAGCAATTCATCAACCATAAGCTGTTGTGAACTACATGGTGTGAAGTACATGCAAACATGAAATGGTGTAAGTTGATCCGAGGGCAAACTGAAGTGTAACAGCCAGGGGGTGGATTAGTGGAGTTTCGAGGAATTCTGTAAGTTTCTGTAAGTAAGCAGTGACTAGTTGGGGTATGACACTCTTTGATGATTTATTTCACCGTCTTTTCCAGGTCTAACCTTAAATATTAGGTCTTGTCTCTATTTCTGTTTAGCTAAAATATATTTCAGCAACAGTGCTGATATTTTTGTTGATCATTGGTGGAGGTAAAGATCTCATTTGCTGATAGACATGCTAAAAGGGGCTGACAAAGTTTACATTGCTGTGCAACAGTCATTACCTGCATATCTACAAAGTGCTCCTGTACATAAGGTTAACCGCACACGGCTGATCATTTTTTTGTATGGAATGAGCAAATCAATGTATATTGATTTTTTTGTCTAGAATTAATTACAAAATAATGGTGATTTCTTAGAATATTTGTCCATATGTTCTGTTTTTCTTATCTTCATGTGCTACAATATAACCATTTTCTTTCTTTAAAGAGAGACCTGGGTAGGAGCCAGGGAAATTCGACAGAACATAGACAGGAAGATTAGAGATGTGAAATCTCCATCATGTGAAGTCAGAGTTATGAGTTGTCAGAGGACCTTCACTTGTGCCTTAAAAACTTTCCTGATCAAGAAAGCACATATTTTCTTCTTTTCTAAACTACCCAGAGCCGTTATTGCTGTGCTATCATAAAAAGTGAACTGCATCCCATCTGTAGGTTATGAAAACCAACCAACCAACTGTTACACAGGCATCTATCACTGACATTGACTGTAAGGGGGTTAAAGTCAAGAGCACGTTAAACTCTTACTGTACACTGCTCACTCTTTTTCCATTCAGAAAGCACTAGAGGAGGTTTGAACTTTCAGGCTATTCAACAGTTACTTCCCCTCATACAAAAAAAAAATTGCGAAATACAATAAATATAAAAAATAGTAAAATATAGTAAAATTATATTCATTTACATTAGTGAAATTTAATAAAAATGTATAATTTATAAATGAAATGAATTTTATAATATAAAAAATAAATACAATATTTTATATATGTATTTGTATTATTATAATCTTTTTTTTAAATACAAAGTGCAGAAATTATTAATGATATATATAGCTTGAGAGTGAAACCTGGTAAAAGGTTTCTGGGAAATTATTTGAAAACAGGAAATGTATCACACCTACAAAGTACACAGTTAACTACAGTTTTTATTTATTTTTGCATTTCTCAGCTAAGGCTTGTCAGTATGCAGTATTGGATCAAAGAAAGCCTGAATAATTTTTATGATTTTTTGTTCTCGCACCACTGTCTGATTAGCTATGTAATAAACATAACAAAAAAAGCCGCATGTAATATGTTCTCTCTTGGCTCTTATCTCTAGGTCTGTGCTTATTATTGTGTTTGTGGTCTGTGTTTTATTAATTTTGGATTTTTTATTATTTACAAACATTGGATAAATAAAGCATCTAAAACATGACACATTGCATTATGGGAGTTCACAGTGATTCTCAGCATGTGATACTCTACCCTATTATGACATCTCATTAGACCTTATTTCATGTATTATAGCATTTGAGGCGCTCTGGATTTGATTTCTGTTTCAGGTCTAATCTTAAATATAGAGTCTTGTTTTCATTTCTGTTCAGCTGTCATGCTGTTTGCTAACACTCAGTCAACAGGTTATGTACATACTGTACATTTGTGCTTCTTGTTCATTTTTTGCTTTGTAAACAAAGGTACACTTATATTTATCATGGAGACAACTGTAGGACCAAAACACCACAGCAACAGCGCTGATAAGCTTGTAGACCATTGGTGCACCTACAGTTCCTATTTGTTGATAGAAGTAGTGGGGGGAGACAAACTGTACAAAGTTGTGAAAATGTTAGTACTTGTAAGTCTACAAATTGCACCTGTACACCAGGTAAACCTAGTACTTAGAATCTTACTGTATGCAATGACTAAATGAGTGTATTTTAAACTTTACAGTATGGGTTGGATTACATTAAAATCTTGCTAATAAAATCACATTTACTTAAAAAGTCTATATCTTCTGGTTTTCTTTCCTTATGTACTACAAAACAACTATTTTCTCTCTCTGAAGAGAGACTTAGGTAGGAGTCAGGGAGATTATAGGTAAAAGTTCTATCACAAGGAGTCGAAATGTACGATGGGAATAAATCTAAACAGAAAGACTTCCAGGCAACCAAAATATTGTGTATTTAATCATTATCAAGATTTACTAAAGCCCAGGTTTTTAACGACATGTTAAATAGCATTTAGCCAATTTGAATAGCATCCTACATCCCACCACACAACAACAGTGAGAGTGGTGCGTTCCTCGTAGGATTACAATCTATAACACCTTTTTAAAGCAACGGCTGGGACATTATGCAAATCTTTCTATAGACTGCAGTGAAAAACGTTATAAAGTATTTGTACCAAGGTGGCTGTGTATTTGCCTAAACTTAGTCATAAAAGAGTTGGCTTGTGTTATGAGATATAAAGTTGTAGTTAGTACCTTGTGCACTTTTGCATGTGGTGTGTGTAATCTCATCTACAATAGCCACGTGTGGGTGTAATGTTTTTTTCCATCTAAGCACTAACCACACCCGATTTCAAGGATGAAACTTTAAAATACTGCAGTAGTTACATATATTTTTTTTAGATATATATTTATTTTTAATACAGCAATAAATATGGTTTATCTATATTTATTTGACTTTTTGGATAAAAAAAAAAACATATTACATAACTATATAACTACATTTATGAAAAATACTAGTCATACAATCCATATTTTATATACATTGGTAATGTGAAGTTTGATGGCTGTTCTTGTTGGAAATGTGAAGGTGGAAAGATGTTTTCTTTGGTTATGTGAAGTTGGGATATATATGCTTGTTGGTAATATGAAGTTGGATAGATGAACCCTTTAAATAAGTAAAGGTGCACAGATAAACCTATTTCTTATGTGAAGCTGGATAGATGTACACCTTTGTTATATATATTTTTTAGAAAAATATCCATTGGTTGTATGAAGATAGATTGGTGTACCTGTTAGTTATCTTCTTCTTCTTTCGGCTTCTCCCATTACGGGTCGCCACAGCGGATCATCAGTCTCCATACCCCCCTGTCCTCTACATCTGCCTCTTTCAACCCAGCTACCTGCATGTCTTCCCTCACCACATCCATAAACCTCTTTTTGGTCTTCCTCTTTTCCTCCTTCCTGGTGGTTTCATCCTCAGCATTCTCCTACCAATATTTCCCATGTTCCTTCTCTACACATGTCTAAACCATCTCAATCGCACCTCCCTCAGGTTATGTGAAACTCCTTAGTTAAATATACTTCTAAAAAAATATATTCATTGGCTGTGTCAAGATATGTGTGAAGATAGATATACCTGTTAGTTAGGTGAAGTTGGAAAATATACCCTTTGGTTATGTGATGATAGATAGAGGTACTGTACCTGTTTGTTATGTAAAAAATGGATGTTCCTGTTAGTTGGATGAAGATAAATAGATGTGCCTGTTAGTAATGTGAAGTTGGAAAATGTTCCCATTGTTTACCTAAAGATAGATATATGTATTTATTAGTTACATGTAGGTTATGTAAAGATGGATAGATGGATGGATAGAAGTCTGTATGCTGGTTTCTTAATTAATATCTTTGCCACCAATCAATTTCCTTCTACTATCAGTTCATTATTAGTCTTGAATTTCATCATTTCTTTGCAGACAGGTTGTGTTAAGAATAGGACTTGCTCTGTTCTCACTGTTAAACCATTTTTCTAGTGTTTGAACATTTCTAGGGTCATTTTGTGTGTAACATAAAACACTCTTCTTAGTAAAGTAGGGCCTCAACAATTGTTATAATAGTAATATATACAATTTTAACTCTCTTTCTCTCTCTCTTTCTCTCTCTCTCTCTCTCTCTCTCTCTGTCTCTCTCTCTCTTTCTCTATATATATATAATTTTGTCTATTTTTTTTTTTTTTTTTTTTTTTTTTTTGGTGGCTTTCCTCTTTTAGGTGAGCTTCCTCTAATACTTAAGTCAACAGGTTTTTATTATTTACTTTATCAGTAAATTCTCATGAGAACGATTTTAGTGTTTGTGTAAATAATACATAATAATGATGTGTTTCTCCTCGGCAGAATGGACGACACTCTTTAGAAATTTGGCGCCGTTAGATAACACACCGTTGGCACGCGCACCTGCACGTGGCCCCGCCCACTGTTCTCGCGCGTCATCTTTGAAAGCTGTGGGAATGCGACCGAAGGCTAACGGCGTCCGAAGTCTACAGCTAATTCGGGCTACTTGTTTTATCCTCTCAGCCTTCCGCCGCAACACATATCCAATTCTCAAACTGAATATGGACACAAACACTTAAATTATTAACACTTTATATCTTCTATCTGACATTTCAGGAGCTCCTTATAGACTCTCTCCAGCAGACCAGCGGCAGCGCCAGTAAGATACATGTAGATATTACCTTGTACTTTTTGGACACTTTTTTTAGGGGTTATTTAACCTAAATGTAAGTGTATTACTACTTATAAACAAGAAAATGTTGTTTAGCTTATTCATAATAACTAACATTGATTTTTTCCACTACGCTTTTGTGACATGGTTGTTGTGAAATAACGAACTTGCAAAACCTGACAACCAACTGCAAAACCCCCAACAGTTCCCACATCACTGCTACATAGCATCGTGTTTACTGTTTACTTTGCGGTGTGTTGTGTCAGTTTAGAGTCTAAATGATTAAAATTAAATTGACATTAAAATGTTTTATTTATGAGGCGAAGATAGATAGAAAGAGAGCGAGAGAGAGAGAAAGAGAAAGAGGGAGAGAGAGAGAGAGAGAGTGAGAGAGGGGGAGGGAGGTTATCTAGTTAATCGCCTCACTGAAAGGTGTAGGATAAAGTAATTACTATTGCAGTGTTTTAGAACAATTATATTTTAATAGTAATGTAACCTTTTAAATATTATATATTATTATTTATATAATGTATTTTGGAAAATAATAATAATGTTTTTTGTTAAGACTACTTTAATTTTGGGAATTTCTATTCATCCCTCTGGACAGTTTTCAACATCTACACATGTACTTTGAGACTTGGGATCATCTTCATCTTCATCTTCCACACTGCATACACCTTATATAATTTGTCTATCTGTCTGCCTGTCTGTCTGTCTGCCTGTCTGTCTGTTTTCTCTGCCTGTCTGTCTGTTTTCTCTGCCTGTCTGTCTGTTTTCTCTGTCTGTCTGTCTGTCTGTCTGTTTATCTGCCTGTCTGTCTGTTTTCTCTGTCTGCCTGTCTGTTTATCTGTCTGTCTGTCTGTCTGTCTGTTTTCTCTGCCTGCCTGTTTATCTATCTGTTTGTCTGCCTGCTTGTCTGTCTATCTTTCTGTCTGCCTGTCTGTCCGCCCGTCTATCTGTCTGTCTGTCTTGCGCACTCTTCCCCTCTCTCTCACTCTCTCTTTGTGTGTGTGCCAGTTTCAGGTGTCAACTGAAATGTCTCGTGGCGTGCCCTGTCCGCTCATGTGTTCATCATGACGTCAATCCCATTAATGAGGTGAATGAAAGTACATGTAGACATGTAGCTGTGTTCCACTGTTCCACACGGTGTTTGCGCTGCAGTTCTGACATCGCCGTCGTCTCCTCATGATGTCGATCGCACTGGGTCTGACGTTGGTCTGCTGGACCATGCTCATTCACACACACAGCCTGGAGCTCTTCAACTTCACCAAGGAAGATGCACTCACCTGCAGCCAGGTAGTGTTTTTTTTTTAATATATTTATATATAGTTGCATTAGATTTTTTTTTTTGGGGGGGGAATTTTGACTGAATTTATAAATAGCTGTCATTTCTAGTATATGTCAACATTTATTTAATTTACATTTATGTACCAATTTATTTGTATTATTAAAATAGTGTATTATGAATGTTTTCAAATTGAATCGAATATAATTTTGCTAAAAAAAAGCAACAAAAAAAATGAATATAATAAATTAATATAATAATATAATATAAAAAAAATTACATAATCAAAGTAAGAAATAAAGAAATATACACTAATCATGATGCAATTTTCATCGTCATATTTTTTACAAGGTTTCATCACCTTTTCCACAGAGACTCAGTGTGTAGGACGAACTTGAAAAATGATGTCAGAACGTTTGTTATTTTGATAATTTCCTTGCAAAAGGTTTATTTATTCATTCAATCAATTACCTGTTTAATTTTTAGTTTAATATGTTTATAGTGTCGCCTTGTAATCATGCAATGTACTCCCATCCGTGTTTTTCTACACTGGAATTTAACCTAGTACTAGTACTCTAATTCTATTGTGCAGTGGGATTTTAGCAATCAAACAGATTCACTGATTACTTTAGATTTAGAAACATTTTAGATTTACATGGAAAGACATGCCCGGTTTGTGAAGTGAAGACAAGGTATGCAGATCTGTTGCAATGATAAAAAAAAATGGCCTATGTTAGTGATATCTCTTGTTGTTAAGCCTCAGATATTTCTGCTTGTGCATTTGCGTGCACGAATACGCGTGCAGCACAAATGCACAAATGTACGTGCAAAAACATGCAAACCATCTAGGAAATAATAACAAAACATTTTTATGTACATGACAGAATGTAGTGCTGTTTAAATTTACATAAGCGGACCAAAACATGCACATTGAGTTGTTTGTAAAAGCAGTATTTGTGTGGCATTAAAAAACACACACACAGTAAGAGCAATCACAATATGGCTGCTTGGATATGTTTTGTTCTGAATAAGCAATGCATATATATGTTCTTTTACATTAAGAAAGGATTTGAGAGTTTTATACAGCACTGAAAAGAAAGCTGATTGAGTATAAACCCATCATGTGTTAGTAGCAACAGAAGTGTAAGCTGAGACTGATTGTTACCTTTAATACCGGTAGCAGTTTCAAACTTGGAAGAGTGTTCGGTTTATATGAGCGGTAATGATACGACATGGTTACATTGCGCTTCTCCCTCCACCCCTGCTGAAATACAGCATCGTAGCCGACGGCATTCTGAATTCTTTCTAGATAATGAAAGTATGTAAAACAATATCATTATAGTGATTTTTAGGTGATAGGTCTAGACAGGATTGAGATCTGATAGAGATTTCAATCGTACATTTTTCTTCCTTTTATTAAATTTTTTTTTTTTTATATGAATGAATCACAACAATGACTTTTCATTTATCATTATATCTAATCTGCTTTGTTGCCAGATTTTTTTTAAATATATTTCAGGTGTCATATTTCAAATATCTACTGCACTACCACACTGCTTGACAAAATAGTAGGAACTATAGCTATAGGAATAACAAGAACATTTATAACCAGATGACTGATATAAATCTTTTTCAAATTCTGGACAGAATGAATGTTGGAAGCCTACGTTATGGCATCACTAATATGTATTTAAATTAATAACAGTATATTAATAACGCATTCCCATTCAATCATAATTGTCTGGAGAAATTTATCATTAGGTATAATCGCTCAGGTACCCAATTAGGCACTTCTGAATAAGGATACACAAGACAAAGTAATGCCTTTAATTTATTCATCAGCCCAGCTGGTCATGACACCAAATGCTAAGTCTCCTGTGTGTCGTAGCTATGGCGATGGTGATAGATCGCCGTCTGGAAGACGAGGCGTATGCACAGAACAGCAGCAGTTTAGTCTGTGAGCCGCTGTTGTGACTTATGACCTTTTTTTCATGTAAGAAAAAACACATAATATCAAGCTGGCATAGCTTATTATAAAGCTTTGTGTGTACTGTGGTCGATGTAAAGGACCCAATTCTGCTGTTGTGAAGTGATGCCATGTTGGATTGACATTTACATTTACAAGTAAAATGATTTCATAGAACTTCATATGACCGGTTCATAAAATCATATTTACGTTACACAATTTTATGTGCAGGTCATTTTACATAAGACATACAAGTTGAACAAATGTATTCAAATACATGGATCTAGTACATGTGAAAGAAATTCTTATCTTTTATTATTTACACTTGTTCTTGTGCACACAAAGTTTTCAGCAGGATCCAGCCTTGTGAAATAGGTTGCAAGTCTGTTTACACTTGGATTGGATTAATTGTCAGCATTTGAGCTGGAGATGAGATGCATTTGGGTTTTACAATAAATTGTGGTAAGGAAAGTTTATTATGGAGAAACAGATGGTGGGAAACATATGAGTTCCCTAGTATGCTAGAGTAGCGTTTCCTGTTTGGTGTGTTGTCATTGTGTTATGCTTGCTTAGTGTTGTGCACACACATGCAGTATAATTTTGTTTAGAATGTACTCATCACTGTAATTCGGCATCTGTATGACCTGTTTACGTTGCCTGTCAGACTACTGATGAGTAAAGCATGACGGGGATGGCAAACATTGGTCGGTACAATCGCGTGGTTCATAAATGCATGTTTCCCACACAATCTGCAGATTTTTGTGTTCTTCGGCCAAACCTAGTAGATGCGTAACTAGTTGAGCCTTCAACTAAACCGTGCCAGTGTATCTAGCAACGCTGTTGCATTATACGTCTGGATCCTAGCATATGGACCATTGCTAAAGGAGCTTGTCTAGACAGCCACCAACACGTGCTCCATCTGAGACATGCCAAGCCAGACAAGTACATACTTTTGAACTACTACATGTGTTTCGCTCATGTTTGGAGGAAACTACCGTCTAATTTTGCTTCCTTGGTGCCCAGCAATTGAGGAATCTGTGGATGATATGGTGACCACTAAAACTTATCTAGTTTGTATTAGTGTTCAGTACAACACTGATTGGACACACATAAACGTAATATAAAAATAGAATAGAATATGTGAACAAATCATCATATTACATTTGATGTTTCCTTCATGTTTAATTTTTGCCATAATCTCAGTGTTCCTGATCACTAGGGTACTTCCACACCTGTTTTGGCATGTCCTACTTCATGCTTTTAGCTGAGCCTATTTGGTCCTGGGTGTTTTTCCTTGTAATTGTGACATCTGATTTTATTTCCTGTTATTTATTTATTTTTAACTTTGAATTTGTCATTTGAATATTTCCCAGCTCCAGTTGTTTTTTTCAGTGTTTGTGACATACTGATGACTAATTCCCATCTCTTGTTTTTTTTTTTGGCAGAGTCTTACTGATTGTAAAGTGAAGCCAGGTAAGACTAAACATTTTGGCCTTAATTCATCATTAAATAGAAACTAGCAGCTTTCCTAACATTCAAAAAGATGAGTTATGAGAATTCTCCCTCCACCCCTGCTGAAATACAGCATCGTAGCCGACGGCATTCTGAATTCTTTCTAGATAATGAAAGTATGTAAAACAAACAGGCTTTTGCAAACAAGCTTTTGCCCACTACTTCCTGATATTGATGTGTTTGAGAGTCTTGTGTTCTAGATTGCAAAATAATTTAAAATAGTTCAATAATAGCTACATTAACACACAGTTAAGAGTTTAGGTAAGGGATTAATAAGGGGTGTCATTTGCAATATTTAGTTTATAAGTACATTTGTAGTACGTAATTGTATTTAGAGAGTTATGAAAGTATTTGTTTTTATAATGCGATTTAAGCTTTTTATTTTATTTTTTTTACTGTCAAAATAAGTCATAGTTGGCATGGTATATGGCTTCAGCTATTTGATTTTCAGCTATTTACAGTAGCAATAACTTTGATATTGACTTTTATTGAACAGGAACTTTTCTGATGAATATAAATCAACTGTGTGAACATAAACACAGCACACATTTGCTATTTAAATCACCTTTGACAGAACTTGTCTAATGCTTTTATCAGATTTGGAAAACTTTTTAAATTCTACATACAAAAGGGAATTATGTGTTGCACATTTGTCGATATATATGATTAACAAGATCGCCGCGTTTCAACCCATGTAATATGTAATGCTCTATTTTTGCCGTGTTCTCTTTTTTTTGCTAGGTGATAATATATGTCTCTTTCATGATGACCGGGTTAATGTCAATGGTCTTGATGCTCAGGCGCTGTTGTGTATCAGTTATCAAGGATTGCGTCCATGCTTAAGAATCTTGATTAACCTTACAACTGCAGGTATCTTTACTTTGAAATAAAAAAAAAATCCATTATATATGTGTATTTGTGTCCAAAAGATATTTTAAAGCATATATTTTTTTCCAGGAATCTACGAAGAATCCGCTCTGTCCAGAGAAGATTATGACAAAAGAAGTGAGAACAAGTTAAATGAGCATGGAAGTGGCTTGGAAGCATCTGATTCCACATCAGTGTCTGTCCAAGTGTGTTACCAAGGCCCAGACTTTCTATATTCTAAAGAGCTCACTTTCAAACTGCCCTCATCGGATGACCATGCTACACAGGTAACTCGCTGTTGGAGCTGCACAAGTACATTTACAAGGGGTTAACAAATGCCCCTTTATTGTGTTGTGCCTGTTATATGCAGTAATACTTTTAATCAGTACTGGTTCATGGCTTTTGTGGTTGAAAAGGACAACATTAGAAGGGATGTAGATTCAAATTAAATTTAGAGGCAATAATTCAGATTACCTACTATGAAACAAGCTCTTGGCAGGTGCAGATTATTCATTAACTAGCAATATCCCTGTCATCAGCTGCTCTGTGTGCTGTTTCTATTCCACTGAAAATAATCACAGAGCATGAGCTCGAACTTCTGACTTAACAAGTCTTTATTAACATTTGCGGCACCTCCCATTTTTGACCACTAGGTAAATGGGGCCATTTATCATTTAGAAAAGTGAGCAAATGAACATACGAGGTGGTATCAAATATATACTATATTTATCTGTCTTCTTTTTGGAAAGTGTCAAGCACCTTCTGCATGGATCTTCGCAACGGTGTCAAAACGTTGACCTTTGCGCTGGATCTTCATCTTGAAGATCCAGCACAAACAGGGCGAAGTCCGCAGGGTGGACGCAGAAGTAAAATCGTGTGTCCTCCGGTGATCATCACGCATAAGTTGGCCAATGGTTTCGGGGGGGTCGAGATCATTGAAGGTCTTCCTGATCTGTCGTCGTGTTCTAGTGATGTTCCTCCGCTCTTGAAGCGCACTCGAAACACCTCATGGCAGCATCATCGCATGTCAAACGCTTGTCATGTTGAACGTCTCTGTGGCAGTTGTGTCCGGTTTCACACAGAATTTCACACAGAACACACAGAAGCTTGTTCTAACTTGCTGTATATGATGAAGTGACAGACAGGGTAACGCACGTGCCTTATTTATTTATTTTTTTTATACCACCTCATATCAACATCAGTTTCTATTTGTCAGAGATAAAATGTTGTTGGCCACTAAAAATGATATAATTAGTGTTTCAGCCGAATGTAAATTCTTGAATGAGGACTTTATAAGGAACATTTGTTGAATGGATGATATTTGGTTGGCCTGTGTCCCACCTGCCCCATGGATGAACCACGATTTGAATAATATGAATAATTAGGCGACCTTTACTAAAGTGTGTCTGTCTGTGTAACTGAACTGCAGATGTGGGTGTCATTGGTAGTAGAGCTAAGGGAAGTTGATTTTGGCAGTATGGTCACTGTCTCCTCTTCAAACATTGATAAACCCAGATTCACTACAGGCATCAACATCCCTGAAATTGACATAGGTAATTTTTTTTTTAACCCAATCATTCTTGCTTTTTCTCTTACACACATTGTCATCCATTGTCACCAAACTAGACTTTATAGACAAAGTATACATTTTTCTTTTTCAGTTTGTTCTCAAGGGCTGCCTATTGCGAAATGTAAAGGTGAGCTCAAAACATGAGTTTTTCAGAAGTATTTTTTATTTAGTATTTTTATGTATTAAGACATTTTAAGTATTTCAATAACATGGAATCCACTTGGTTTTTCAGCTCCCATTTTAAATCTACAAATCAACCCCAAAACAGGAATGGCAGAATTAAGTTTGGCTGAGCTATCCAAGAATGAAGTTCATGAGCTGCAGGCCTGCCAGATGATGGAGAATGATGGGCCGTGTTTGAGTCTAGAATGGGTGCGTATAAAAAAAAAATCTACTGCCATGATCATCCTGTTTTACTGACTTATCATCGTACACCGTACTCACTATTTTTATTTTCTTCGAATACAAGAAAGAGAATCCACTGATGATTCCAACGAGCTCTGTTGCCCCCTGTCTCTGCTTTCAGGTATTATTTCTTTTTATTGCAATTTCTGTAGGGATTTCAATAAATCATTACAGATTGATAAAGCTGGCAAAAGTACACACATCCTTCACTCAAGTGAAAGTAGAGATATTCTTGTTTTTGGTTTCTGGTAAAGGTGGAAGTACTGACTACACTTTATCACTCAAGTAAAGTAAAGAAGTTTGGGCTCTGATATGTATTTCAGTAAGAAGTAGTCATTACTACTACCTGTTTCTCACATCACTCACAAACTCACATCATATTAATATATTAATATCAAATAATTAAACATTTTCTTATCTATTGAATGCATCCAGGCTGAACATCCACCATATAGAACACAAGCAGAGAAAAGATGTTGATCAGGTGATCAGGAATGTCTAGATATAAATAGTGAAGGAAAGTACTGATGCCAGAAACTGTATCTACTTAAGTACAGTAACAAAGTACTTTTCACCTCTGCAGATTGGGACAACCAATTTAAGAACAAGTATTTAATTGCTCTCTGTCTGATTATAGGGTATGAAATGAACTCTAGACATAACATAGTTTAACTTTTGTTTTCTTTGCACTTTAAGGTTAAAAAAAAAGAAAAAAAGACTGCTTTATTCAGTTGTTGAAAATTCCTTTTATTTTTGGACAGATTTGGTGGGGGGATAAACCTCGAAAGATGTTTTGCCCATTTTTTAATAAAACAGGTACAGTACACAGCTCCAGTGCAGTGCAGCTGTTTAATAATAATTATAACTTTAAAAATAAAAATCTAAACTTGATCATGTCAGTTAAAAAAAACAAACAAACTTATGCTTGTCTTCTTTCAGTTCTTTCGGTCTCTAATATATCTGTGTCTGTGGTGGAGTCTTCGACTCACTATGCAGCAACTGCTATAGACAGCACTGCGCTTGTTTGGGACATCACTGCCCCCTGCAGACTGGAGGCTGAAATTCATCTCTGCAAGAAAACCCCAGGCTCCCAAAAAGACTGCCATGTAATAGATGATTTGAGGAACAATGGGAGTCATAAACATAGAAATTGGAGTTTGATTAACACGCAGTGGGTAGGATATTTATATATGTTCCTCTTCTTCTTCTTTTTAAAGATCACCTGTCTCCAATATTTATATATGTTCCAATGTTTTTTTTTAATACACATTTTGTTTAGAATGTATGCCTTTCATAAAAAAAAAACATCACTTGAGATTCATTATCGCTTTACATATCTGTTTTGCACATTATTGTGGCTTTTGCACAGTGTGCTTCAGAGATCCTGATTTGACAGTTTACTAATAACATCTATAATAAATAAATAAAAGGTTCTAATCAAAATCAAACTCATGATCTCTTTTTACTTCTGCCTAAAGCATCTACAAGGCGAGTTTGCTCAAGTGGAACGTCATCCTTTACTCTGTGTGCAGGTACATGCTGTTTCAGGTGTTGTGTCCTACTATGCTTTCAAACCGCAACAAATGCATTTTTTTTCTTTCCCCAGATCAAGGCTAAGGGAATCGAAGGCCATTTTGCCCTTATCTGCCCTTTCGAACGTAAGCCCCCGTAAACCCCCTGATTTTATTTTCATATTTTATTATAATAACGTGTGAAAAGATGCAGCACATTGTTAACTTAAATATCATACCATTTTTAAATGAGTTCAGTAAAGTGGTGCCTCACATCCATCAAAATAAGACCTCAGGTATCCTTATTGTTTGTGAGGTTATTTGTCTTTCATTTAAAAAGCCCTTTACTACGAAGTGTCTGAAATCCTAACTTTGTGCACGTGGGACTGGTGTGAAATAAATGCACATAAAGAGTGTCGGCTAAAGGTATATTTTATTCTCTATCTCTCGCCCTCTCTCTTTCTTATTTTTAGTTACCAGAGCTCATTGGAGTGTGTTTCTGTTGGTATCTATGCTTGTCATATGTCTGGCAGTTTTGGGAGTGTATGTTCTTCAGGGATTGCTCAAAGGTGAGCACATAGATTATGTATAAATGCGAATTCACACATTGTATTTGTCTGAAGGAATCATCAAATTGTGTATCATTAGCAGGTTGGATATTTAAATGGCTGAAAATGGATACCCTCAGCAGTGAGTATTCTGTCCATATTAGCACATCACTTCTCTCTTGTTTCCTATTACATTAGAAATGTCTCATTTATCCTCTGCTCTGTCTCCAGGTAGAGTAGGAGATGGTCAGGTGGTGTTGCTGTACCCTCCGGATGCAGACAGAGGTGTTGCAGAGCTGGTGTGTCATCTGGGATCGGCACTTTCTTCGCTGGGATTTGGTGTCTCTCTGGAGTTGTGGAGTCGCGAGGAGCTAAACGCACTCGGCCCGGTACCATGGTTGCACTCACGTCTTCATCGCATGCAGTGCCACGGTGGCAAAGTGGTGCTCGTGCTCACCCCGGCCGCCTGGGCCCGAGCAGAGGAGTGGTGTCGAAGCAGAGGAGAGAAGACAGAGCGGCGAGAGAACTACTCCGATGTTTTCAGCGCCTCTCTCAGCTGCATTCTTGCCGATTACCTGCAGGGCCGCGCCGGCGAACGCTTTGCCCTGGTGCAGTTTGAAACGAAGCCAGCCGAACCCCCGAACGAAAGGGGATCCATGCCTGAGCTTTTTCGTGGACTTCCGCTTTTCAGCCTGCCCTCACAGAGCTTGGGATTTCTAACTGAGATCACTCATGGAGCTCACAAAGGACAAAAACGAAATGAGAGGGCTGAGAGCAGAAAAACAAGAGCTAGTGTTTTGAGAGCAGGAGCACGAATTTTAGCCGGAACACTGCGAGAGCTAACAGGGGGTGCAGGATACAGGTTAGCAGGGGTTCCTCAGAATTGCATGGGGTTGGAGATGGACGATCCTTGGGTCACTATACCTCTAACACTAGAGCACTTGACTCCACCTGCTAGTCCTGAGTTACTCAGTGAGACCAGCACTGTCAACTGAATATTTGTAAATTAGCCCAAATATCACTGAAGAGCATAAGAGAACAGGCGATGATGTCTTGCAGGACCAGGGTTCTGACTTCAAACCTGATTTAATATATTTCAACATTTCTACAAACTGTGTGTATGTCTTCTACCTGAGACGATATATACTGCATGTAGAATAGTCATGAAATAGATTTAACGAGATGTACTTTAAATATATAAAGATGCAGTTAATATTATAAAATCAAACAGGTACTTTGGGTCAATAAGACAGTTGCAATGCAGTAAACAGACACTCAGGGTTGATTCTAGATTATTTTATCCTGCTAAACTCAAATTTGTTGTTCAGCAGTGTCCAGCTGTTATACACAAACATCACATTGTTTTCGAGGACAACAAGGATTATATATATTTTTTTGTCTATTGTCACTTGTCACTTTGTAAATATAAACCAGTTTGTATAGTCGTGCATTTGCTTGTTTGTAAATAAAATACATGTTTGTGATCAGTCTATGGTGTTTAAAAGAGACCTTCAAGACAATTTGTTATTATGGAGTACATGATCGGTTTAATTTCTTGCCCCGCCTCTTGTTAGTACACGGCGATAGCTGATTGGTTAAACTCGAAAACCCTGCACAGCGATTGGCCCGTGATGCCGGTGGGCGGTATTATTATTATACAGCTGCATCGCACACAGAACGAGCTAGAAATCCAGATGGGGCGAGGTTAGCACTGAATATCACTTAGATTCTTTATGTTACTGAAGTTAATCAGCGCTTGAGGTTTAGTTTGCGTGTTTGTGAGGCAGGAAGAGACGAGAGGAAGCGAAAGCCTCTTCTTTGCACGTAGGGGGAAAAAACACCTGCAACGTAAGTAGAGCAAATGATGCTGTTTGGGTGCATCTCCCTGCAAGCTAGCTAATGCTAATGCTAATGTACTAGCATAGTGGATTTTAAATGGCGAAGCCGGCGCTCATTTCGGCTTCAGACGCCTGTTTCACTCGGTGTGAAAAGAAATTACAATTCAGTCCGAGCAAAAGTTAATGTGGTCGTTTTATATAATGTGGTGTAATAATGTTAAATAGTCTTATTGTCCTCTATGTTCGCGAATATACAGTGTCCTATCGACCCTTATAAGCCATCGAAATGGGGTATTATATATATATATATATATATATATATATAATTGGCATCAGCATCACTTGGTATCCCTCTGTCCCTGGGGGCTGGTGCCGCTGTGCATTTTGGGAATTCTCTGTCCTCTGAGAGGTTTATGACTGTAAAACAAGTCATTCAAAACCATTTATTTAAATATATAGCACGTTGTTTAAATCTGTGCAATTAAACTTATCTCATTGAAAGTCAAAATTTTCTTCCCCCCATTTATTGTTATTAAGGTTTGTATTATCTAAACAAAATAGTAAGTCAGTGGTTCTAGGGTTGTGATTGGACGGTCTTGATTTCGAATCCCAGCGCCGTTGGGCCCTTGACCATGTCCCTCAATCGCTTAGTTGCAAGTTGCTATATAGTTTCTTCTTCTTCTTTCGGCTTCTCTCATTAGGGGTTGCCACAGTGGATAATCTGTCCTTATACCCCCGTGTCCTCTACATCTGCCTCTTTCAACCCAACTACCTGAATGTCTCCCCTCACCACATCCATAAACCTCCTCCTTGGTCTTCCTCTTGCCCGTCTTTCTGGTGGCTCCATCCTCGCAACCTTCTACTGATATACCCCATGTCCCTCCTCTGCACATGTCCAAACCATCTCAGTCATGCCTTCCTCACCTTGTCTCCAAAGCGTCCTACATGCGCTGTCCCTCTAATAAACTCGTTTCTATTTCTGTCCATCGTCGTCACTCCCAGCAAAAACCTCAACATCTTCAGCTCTGCTACCTCCAGCTCCACCTCCTGTCTTTTCCTCAATGCCACTGTCTCTAATCCATACAACATCTCAGGTCTCAGCACAGTCCTATAAACTTTCCCCTTCACTCTAATATCATCCACAAACATCATAGTCCATGCTGACTCCTCTTATACCTTATTCGTCGATCTGTCAATCAACACTGCAAACAGGAAAGGGCTCAGAACAGATCCTTGGATTCAGTTGAACCTCCACCTTGAACCAGTTTGTCGGTTCTACTGAACACTTCACTGCTGTCACACTGTCTTCATACATGTCCTGCACCACCCTCACATACCTTTCTGACACACCTGACCTCCTCATACAGTACCACAGCTCCTCTCTCGGCACCCTGTCGAACGCTTTCTCTAAATCCACAAACACACAATGCAACTCCTTCTGTCCTTTTCTTTACTTCTCCATCAACATTCTCAAAGCAAATAACACGTCTGTGGTGCTCTTCCTCGTCATGAAACCATACTGCTGCTCACAGATGGTCACCTCTTCTCTCAGCCATGCCTCCACTACTCTTTCCCATAACTTCATGGTGTGACTGATCAACTTTATAACCCTGTAGTTACTGCAGGTCTGCACATCTCCCTTATTCTTAAAGATAAGCACACCAGCTTATCTTTTAGTACCAGAACACTCCTTCTCCACTCCTCAGGCATCCTCTCACCTTCCAAAATCTTCTTAAAAACTCCACTGCCATCTCTCCAAAACATCTCCATGCTTCTACTGGTATGTCGTCTGGTCCAACCGACTTTCCACTCTTCATCCTCTTAATTGCTGCTCTCACTTTCTCCTTACTAATCCTATCCACCTCCTGCTTCACCATCTCCACACCATCTAACCTTTTCTCTCTCTCTTCCGAACGCAACCCTTCCCATTTATTCAGGCTTGGGACCGGTACCAAGAGTGCACTGGCTTGCGCATCCCTAATGGCTGGGTTATATTTACTCTGAAGAATATATTTATAATTTCCGGAATATTAAGCGCGCCAAAATATAAGCCACATCCACTAAATTTGACAAAGATTTTTATTTTAAACATAAATAAGCCGCACCTGTTTATAAGCAACATGTCTACATTAAAACTAATGAACTTTACACAGGCTTTAATAAAAGACCGCGTCTGTTACACGCTTGTATCTAAACAGTAGCCTACCAAGAAAGTCATTGTTCACTGTCTTCCTCCTTCCTTTCACAACAATTTCTCTCAAGAGTTTATCTTTAAAAAATCACCACTGGTGAAGCTTTTCTCCCGATGCTGTGCAGCTCAGGTGAAGTGTTGCCAGTCCAAATGAGCGGCAGGTTAAAACGTCAGAGGAACCTCATTCATATTTTTGATGTGGTGCGGCCCGATTCAGTTGGAGTGCATCTGATTTAATATAAAGAGTTTCATTGGTTTACCTGAACCCGTTCAGCAATTTCATTGGTCTAGTGTTATGGGGTTCAGTTTGTTGGCTTGAAGTTTATGAAACTGGGAAAAACCCAGGAAAAATCCATAAATTAGCCGCTTCGTTGTTTAAGCCGCGAGGTTCAAAGCAAGGGAAAAAAGTAGCGGCTTATAGCCCGGAAAATCCGGTATAAACACACACAATGTATATGGTGTATATGATTAATATGAGTTATATGCTATGTATTGAAGCATAAATGTCAAATATTTGACATATTAATAAAATATCTATCTTTACATGTAATTATATTTAGGGCATCATGTCCTGCACATCGCTGCTGTTCCTCCTCCTGGTGTTCTCTGTTGACCTGTCCATGCTGAGCGTGCAGGCGGGGCCCTGCCAGAGCTGCCGCAAACTCACAGAGAACTTCATCAAGGTGTGTGTTTGTGTGTGTGCTGTGTTGTGTTGTGTGAACCAGTGTGTGAAACAGTAACGAAGTGAATGTAATTCATTACTGTACTTATAAAGTTTTTTTTGGTATCACGGGTCGTCCACGCAAAAGAAAAAAAAATCTATCGTTTTTGCACCAATCATTATATCATGTCACGGTCAATGAACCTGGTGTGCACTCGCCATGCTAAAAATAGGGAAAAAAAAGGAAAAACAATTATAATAAGAACATTATAGCTGTAATAAATCATAGTACTTGGATACTTAAGTTTGAAGGCAAATACTTTTGTACTTTTACTCATGTAAATGTTTAAAGGGAGCACTTTTATTTTTTCCTCGAGTCATATTTTATCTACTGTATCTCTACTTTTACTCAAGAACATGCTTTGTGTATTTTGTCCACCACTGATTCAAACATATCGCACTTTAGCAGTAACGAGAAAAAAAAAGCCATTCATTTTATTGTAACGATTTAACAGCGACATTTCAATTATTTACTAAATGTTAATAGCTGCTCGTTTACCCAAAATCCAATTTTCGGAGTAAATTGAAGGTACTGTGTTGATTGTGGTAATGCTTTGAATAGTTTAAGACCTTCTGGCTTGCTGCAGTGTTTGTAAAACCGTGAAATGTTACATTGGCGTACCAGTGTGTACATAAATAGATGGTTTTTTAGAATGAATATATAAAAAGTTGGATTTGTTCCAGGGCCTGGAGCGAACAGCCAATAAAAACTTTGGTGGTGGGAACACAGCTTGGGAAGAGGAGAAGCTTGCAAAATACGCTCGCAGGTAAGAGGTTTGGGACATGCATGACTTTAACATCATTATCTCCAACAGTTTTAAAAGATATGGCTTTTTGGCATTTAAAAAAAAAAAATACTTTCTCACAATGAGCAAATTTTGTCTGATAAGAATTCTGCGTAACTGCTGGTTTTGGAACACTGACTGTTATAGTTGAGATTTGAGTTTATTGTTAAGAGAAGGCAGAGGACAATGGTTTCTGCGAATGTCCCACTGCACTTCTCACGTCAAGCCTTGCATGTCGTGGCACTCGTAAAGACCTCACTCATTCTTTTTACTTAAGAATATAAGCGAAGCATAAACGCCATTGAAAACCACAGAAATAACCAAATCAAAACTTTCTGTTCCTTGTACAACCAATACAAAAGCACACACCGGTTATTCATTGTCTTGCTGACTTATGCCATGTTTTTAGCGGAATTATGTTCTAATTAGGTCACAAGGAAATAAACTAGGAACTGGCTTGAGAGCAAACAAAACTGATGTGAGGACTTTTTTTAAATTTTTGGGTTCATTCTTTTGTATTAGTTTTTTCTTTATGACAGTTTGGCAAACATTTTTAATTATAGTTGTATTTCTGTATTTTAAGCTGCTTTTCTCATGTTGTTTGATTCTGCCACATGATTGGTTAAATCCATCTGATTCATCATATTTTAAAAGGTGTTACTGATTAATCATCACATGTTTGTTTCATATTTTCTGGAAATAATGCAAACGTTCCTATTAAATAGTGAGGGAAATTATAGACTTGGATCCACTATCGATTATGAGATATAAAGATAGTTTAGCAAAAGTGAGGGCTCCAGAGAAAATTTTGAAAGTTACATTAGTTATTATTTTTGAATTGTCTATGCTACATGTTTGAAATTTTTAAGGAATGTTGTCTAATATAGGACACCTGCAAGGTCAAAAATTTAAGGTCCATATTTACATATTTGGCAAATTTTGGCTTGGTAAATTTAATAAAAACTAATTTTTACAGTACTGTGCAAATGTTTTAAGAATATAGGCCCTTAACCCTGTACCTGCTCAGTTGCATTAATGAGATTAATTTAATTCACTCTGGATAAGGGGATCTGCTAAATGATGTAAATGTCTACAATAAAGCACTTCAGATCTTTGTTGGTGTTGCCAAGAAGATTAAAATAACCCTCTTGCCGGAAATTGGACAATGAATCTTAAATCTAAATCTAAAGTCGGTATATGCATTTTAACTGTAATAAGTAGTCTAAAAAAATCAATAATGTAGAACAGTGATCAGAAAATTAAACTGGCTTTTCTTAACAGCACATCAATGTACACTCATTAAAAAATAAAAGAAGCTGAATTCTCCTGCATGGTAAGGAAAATATAGCCTTGTATTACATTCTTCCAAGCTGCTCATGATGTGTGTTCAGTGTATTATGTCGTTTACTGAGGCGATGTTCTGTTAGCTTGTTTAGGTTTATGGGATTGATGTAATTACAAATATATTTTATAAAGAAGTAGAGAGAAAGATTCGTTGAAATTTGAATTGCTTTGAAATCTCTATTTACATTTCTCAATAAAAGAAATCCGTATTTTGTGCTATTAATTCTATTCAGAATGTAATAATAATGAGACCGAGTTCTGCTTTATCAATGTAATGTTAAATGTTAATGTTAATTGTTGTTACATTTTAAATATTAGGAAAGTATTGAGAATAGCGTGTCATTTAAAAAAAAATTTTTTTTATTGCTATTCAAGGACTTGACAAAATCATTTTTGAGCTGGAAGTTTGAGAGTCTCAGATAACACACTTGGAGATTTTCCAGCTGGCATTCAAACCTGAGATATAATTCTGTCCTAATGACACTGTTTGACTAAACGGTAGCTAGTAAGGTTCACAGAAAGTTTACTGGTTATTATGAGGCCAGAGTGGGGTTGACTATATTCTTTTCTGTTTGAATGTTAACAAATTTAAACATGTTGGTGAGTGTGAATTTGTTTTTTTTTGTGTGATTAAGGATGTACTTCCTCCATTCTGAACCCCCACCACCACCTTCATCTCGTAAAAAAAGTCTAACTAATTAATAAGAAGTGATACAGAAAACTGCTTACATAAAACATTAATTAAACAGCACAAACCTCTTTAAATATGAGCTCATTGTTATTCTCATTCTCTCTTATGAACTTAAAGCCTCGGACACACCAAGCTTTTGAATATCGGTCGATTTGTTCTGATATATATTGGATATTAATATACTTTAGAGTAGTCAATGTGTAGCTTGTGTAGCACCACAGATTTACTGTCCTCTGAAAATAACTCACCGTACAGCCATTACTGTCATAATAACTGGCAACAAAAGTGTGACACCCTAAGTGAACATGTCAAAACTGTGTCCAAAGTGTCACTATTTTGTGTGACCATCATTATTATATGTAGCACTGCCTTAATCCTCATGGGCATGGAATTTACCAGAGCTGCACAGGTTGTTGCTGGGATCCTCTTCCACTCCTCCATTATGACATCACTGACCTCCTGGATGTTAGACACATGGTGCTTCTTCACCTTCCACTTCAGAATGCCCCACAGGTGCCCGATAGGGTTCAGTTCTGGAGACATACTTAGCCACTCTATTACCTTTACCTTCAGCTTCCTCAGCAAGACAGTTGTCATCTTGGCGGTGTGTTTGGGGCATTATTATGTTGGAAAACTTTTGACCCAGTTTCTGAAGCGAGGGCATCATGTTCTACTTCTGAATGTCACAGTACATGTTGGAGTCTGTTTCCCTCAATGAACCGCAGCTCCCCATGTACCAGCAGCACTCATGCAGCCCCAGACCATGATGCTTCCACCAGAAGAAGCTTCCATTTGGGATGACAGCCATGCAAAGGGACTTGTACGGCGTATGGTCTGAGCACTGACAAGCGGTCCTTCCGCTTCTGCAACCTCTAAATCAATGCTTGCAGCACTCATGCTTCTGTTTTTTAAAGCAGCTTCTGCACCTGATGCACAGCACAAGGACTCGACTTCTTTGATGGACCCTTGCGAGGTGTGTTCCGAGTGGAACCTGTCTTGGAAAACAACAGTATGACCCTGACCACTGTACCATAACTTAGTTTCAGGTTGTTACTTTTGTGTCACTTTTGTGGAGAGCAACAACTCTAATTCTCAAATCCTTCAACGTTCTTTGCCATGAGGTGCCATGTTGAACATCCAGTGGTTAGTATAAGAGAATTGTACTCATAGCACCAACTCTTAACTGCTCTAAATCAAGATACACACATTTGTATGGTCCTGTCAAGCAGTCAAAATACAAGCTGCACATTGACTACACATGGTTGTTTATCAGTAATCAAAAATATAATTTTTTTTTGTGTGTGCCTTAAAAAGTCTTTTTGTTCACTCATTGTCATTCTGTCCACGCTTGTGTCTGTGTATGTGTGCGTTTGCAGTGAAACCCGCTTGCTGGAGATCGTAGAGACAGCATGCGAGAAAAATGACTTTGAATGTAACAAACTGTTGGAACAGATCGAGGACCAGGTCGAGACATGGTGGTTCCACAGGTATGCACAGTGATGCTACATCGTAATACTGTCAATATACTGTATTAGAATGTACTGTAGTTTAATTGTTTGTAATGACAATTTGCAAAGAAAAAAATAGTTTATCGTGTAATTTGTTGCGTAGTTGCTTTTAAATAGGAGCAGCCCAATCGAACTACAATGACTCGTTAATTACATTGGTGGATAAAACACACATTGGACCCTGTAGCTACACTATATGGACCTGACCTTTCCAGCCATATGTGATTCCTTCTCAAACTGTAACCACAAAGTTGCACACAATTGTATAGGTTTTTTTTCTTTGAATGTTGTAGCATAAATATTCCCCATTCCTTGAACTAGGAAACCCAAACATGTTCCAGCATGACAGTCGGCCTGTGTACATTGCAAGCTCCATGAACATACACTTTACTTGGGTTAAAGTGCAACATCTGCACCCCAGGTCTCTTCACCTCACCATCAGCACCTGTTTTTATTAACACCCCTGTGTCTGAATGACACAAATCTCCACAAACACACTCTAAAATCTAGTGGAACATCTTCCCTGAAGAGTGAAGGTTTTTATAACAGCATATCGAGTCAAGAGTCCAGAAGCTTTTATTGTAATTTCAACAATATATAGCTGACGCAGACAACGTTCCTTCAGAACCCTGGTGCTACATAAAACAACATAAAACATCTTTAAGCTACATAGCAGAAAAAAAACACAGACCTGAGGACTAAAGTAAGTGATATAAGGACTATGTCAGGTGGGATCTTATCAGGTGTCCGTAATCCTTCGTCATTATAGCGTGAATAAACCTACATCCTGGAATAGTTGATGCTGTGCTTCATAGTTCAACACTTGAACTATGGGTACCGAAAGTCACGTAAATAACCCGATATTTAAAAAAGTTAGAAGCTATTAAATAATTTTGGACAGTACATTTTAAAAAGATTTTGTGATTTTAATTTTTTTTTATTATTATTATTATTATTTTTACATTTTTTTTAATTTTCCCTACTATAATTAAAACTGACGTAATTGGAGGTATTAGAGGTATAGTGCGAAAGTGGTAATTTAAATTTTTTTTGTAATGTAACTAAAGAAAAAAAAAGACTGGGACACCCCAAGCTAGCTGTAGATATTTAAGAATAATTCAACCATATATTGTCTTAATTTCTCAGACAACAGGAAGCACCTGACTTGTTTGAGTGGTTGTGTATCGAAGAGCTCCGGCTTTGCTGCCCTGCGGGTCGCTTCGGACCAGAATGTGCAGGTAACCGCAAAATACACAAAGTGCCGTATTTCAATCTACATAACCAGCCATGAGTATCCACATGACAAACAACATTATTCAGACGGAACAAGGAACACAAACTCTCTCAGAATTGTCGTGCTGACGTGGAGCAACTCCATTACATTTAGATCTTACTGCCAAGTTCTCCGTCTGAGGGAATTCCCTTGTCAGTTTTCTGTTTTATATCCATTTTACTCATGCAGGAACAGTTTGACAAAGGAAATAATAGTTTGGGGGTTTTTTATATATTTTTTTTTAAAAATGACTTAGTTAGAAATTTCAAGCTAATCAGAATTAAGGAAAGTGAGGGATTACAGGATGGAGGAGGATTTCTTTGTTGGACTTTTGCCAAAACAGACAAAACCAGTATTTTCGATCGGTATCTGTAAAAACCCTGAGTTCCTAGACAAGATGTAATGGACAGCGTGTGATGTGTTTGTGGCCAACTGATATTCATTAAGCACTTTTCACTCGCTTCATTGACTTTATTCATGTGCCGTTCTCAAAATAAATACAGGTATTTAAGATTGTTTCCTGCTCTCCATTACATTATGCCACTCAAAAACAAAAAAAAATTTTTTTTTCAAGGGGAACCCTTATTTAACATTTTATGGTAGGTGTGTAGGCGCTCTGTAGCAGTCACGGTGCTTTTTAACAGTTTTTTCGTAATATATCAAGCGGTTTTTTTCCCCCTCTCCCACTGAGTGAGCATCAAGAGCGAGACTGGGGGACCAGTTCCACAACATGAAACCTGTTTACATGCACATGTCCTTATATAATAAATAAATATATAATGAACAAAAAAAATCTATTGAATAAATGTGCATCTCACCCTACTTTTGCTTGAATTTTTGTGTCCTTTTTCTTTTTTTTTTTTTTCAACTCAAAAATTGCTGTATTTTTTCCTGTCAGAATGCCCTTCAGGTCCCAGCGGTGTGTGTGGAGGTCTTGGGCGCTGTGAGGGAGAGGGAACACGTTTGGGAGATGGAGAGTGTGTGTGTGACCCTGGTTATTCAGGGCCTTTGTGTCAGGACTGTGCAGACGGATATTATAGAGAAAAGAGCTCCAATCACTCGCAGCCGCCCTGCTCAGGTGGGCATCAGCAACATGTTTTCGTTCTTTTTGCTAAATAAAAATGGGAAAAGTCTTGCTGATGTATTAACAAATGTATTGTGTGTGTGTGTGTGTGTGTGTGTGTGTGTGTGTTTGCCTGTAGCCTGCTATTACTCCTGTAAAAAGTGTTCTGGTCCACAAGATTACAAGTGTCTGGACTGCAAGCCTGGCTGGATTCTTCATGACAACAAGTGTGTGGGTAAGTTTATTTATTTATGTTCACTCATTTTTATTGATTTCATTTGTTTGTATATTGATTAATTTGCATGTTATTAGCTGTTATAATGACCTTCTGGGAAGATGTTTAGCCACACAGGTGCTAGTAAAGTCAGCTACTGATGTAGGTGAGGTGAGGAGGCCTGGGGTGCAGTCATCCTGTAAAGTATATCATCAGAATACTTGATTGATCCCATAGGGAAACTGGTTGCATTTGCTCACAATAAAAGTCCGAAGTAAAAAGTTAGGTAAAAATAAAAAGGAGAAAATATAAATAAATAAACACATGAAGGTGTATATTAAGTGAAATGAAATGTAGCAGAATAAAACGTTATTTTATGTAGCTGATTATTATTATTGCACTGAGCTTATTGCACATCATTGCTCAAGATATTATAAACAAGATATCGTTATTAAGCCCAAATTTCATGCTGCTGCATCCAAAGAAATCCTGTACAATTGTGTTCCCCCCAACTTTGTGATAACAGTTTGGGGAAGAACCACATACAGCTGTAAAATTCAGGTGTTTTAATACTTTTGTCCATATAGTGTATGTTGGAAGCTGTGGACAGTCTGGTTTGGGAAACACTGGTTACCATGAAATCTTTTTTTTTTTTTTTTTTTTTTTTAGATTCTGGTGAAAATAATTTTGGTTTGAATAGTTTGAAAAATATGTGTAGAGTAGGACATGATCCATATTAGGTTATGGCAACACAAATTTTATATAAACTTAATTATTTTTTTAATTATTATTTATTTTATTTATTGCCAATGGTACATCATCCCACTTTTATTAGCTTCCACTTTTATTAGTAAATTGACAGTGTTGGATCAAAGTTGTAAAAAAAAATTATTTGATTGAATTCAGCAATTAGAAAAGCAGCCAAGTAAAAACTAAATCAATGAAATTTGATTCCGGGATATTGATTAATAAAATGTTCAAATTAACAATTTCAATTTCTTTCACTACCACTATCTTTAATTTATTGTTCCAATATTATTCAATTCAATTCAATTCAATTCATTTTTATTTGTATAGCGCTTTTAACAATGAACATTGTCTCAAAGCAGCTTTACACAGAAAATGTGGTGATTAAATGTAAATATGTAAATATTATTGTTCCTCTATTGTGGATTTACAGCAGTGTACTGTAGTATATATTATTACTTTCCATGCAACTGTTCAATAAAAAAAAAAGAAAGAAAATCAGTACCACACCTCAGTATGAGTTTCCAGGCTTTAAGTTCCTGTCACTTCCAGCCTGTAACACTGTTTAGATTAGCGTTAAATACGTGAAATGTGGAAAATATTTACTTTGGCATCACAAATGCTTTTTTAAGCAACTGTCAGATGGAAATTTCTGTGAGCATGCTGCATAGTAGTAAAGTATTTATTTTTTCTGGTTTGGTTTTTCTTTTCAACATTTCAACATTTTGTTTTTTTTAAGAAGAAGGAAACGTGAAAAAAAACCCGGCGGTAAATCTGAATGACATTTGCAACAGAAACATCTTTCTGATTTACTGTCACAAACAATTCAAGTAAATCCGAAAACCCCAATTTGTAAGAAAAACTCAGTGATTGAAATATTTCCGTGAGCGTTTCTTTGTAATGAATAAGAATAATAAAAAATTCTAAAATATTCTCCATAAAAATAAATTTATTATGACATTAAATATAGCACATTTTATCACTAAAATATTGTAAGATGTAACTACTTAAATAATAAAAAAAAATAATAATAATAATAATAAAAATAAAATAAAAAATATATATATATATATCTTAATTAATCAATTTGTCAGGGCTAATTAGACTGAAGATGAAAGATTTATACTAATTAAACAATAAGTAATTATTACTAAAAAGCGATAATTATTTTTGACTCTTCAGTGGCACTGCAAGTATTAACCTGTTTGATCAGGGAAGATGGAAAGAAAACAGATCAGTAGGTCGCCTGTATACGTTGTACTTGGCTTTTAATAAAGCACAAATGAAGTTAATGAAGATGAGTTTCACAATCTTTTATTTTAATTTAATGTAAGATACACTGACACCTGACAGTAAGGTTCATAAACATTCCCTTGCTTTATAAACATTCTACTCCACAATTAGGCCCTATTTCCTGTTCCTCCACTCTTCTGGGAAGATCTTCCACTGGATTTTGGATTGTGCTTGTGGAGATTTGCGATCATCCACCCACATGGGTGTTAGTAAAGTGAGGTACTGATGTGCCTGAGTGAAGCGGGCTGGGGTGCAGTCAGCATTCGCATTCATCCCAAAGGTGTTCAATAGGGTTGAGATCAGAGCTCTATAGCAGGCCACTCAAGATCTTCCAGTCCATGTAAAGCATGTATTTATGGAGCTCACTTTGTGCACAGGGGCATCGTCATGCTGGAACAGGTTTGGGTCTCCTAGTCCAAGTGTAGGGAAGATTTTATGTTACTGCACAAAAGGCATCCTGTCCAATTGTGTGCCTCCAGCTTTGTGATAAAAGTTTGGAGAACAACCACATATAGCTGAAAAAATCCAGGAGTCCCAATATTTTGGTCTATTTATTGTACTTTATCAGAGATACATAGACAGCAGCGATTTAACATCATCAGCATGTATGTTTAAGTGAGAAATATAAACGTTAATCAGAACAGGAAATAAACACCAGCAGACCTGACACACACGCGCACACGCACGCACACACACACGCACACACACCATAATATTAACAATAATAATAGTAATATATAATTCATTTGTATTAATTTATGATAATTTTTTAAAATATATATTATATATCATATTCATTCATAACTTTAAAATATTAATAATAATACTGTTAATATTATCAATTATGTTAATTTATATAACACATTAATTAATAATAGCAATAATAATAATAACTTATTGAGAATTCAGTCATGAGGTTTTTTACAAGGTACAAAAGAAAACCAAGATGTGAGAAACACACTGGCAGTAGTTTGGGGATATACTGAAGCAGCTGTGTGTTAGAGACACAGGAGGGCAGTCTTTAAACACATATTTCTCTCTCTCTCTCTCTCTCTCTCTCTCTCTCTCTCTCTCTCTCCCCATTTACTTTACATCTTACTTTACAGACTTTCACTCTTTTACCATTATTCACCAATGTAACATTATGACCACCTGCCTAATACGCAACAAACTGCGGTTCACTGTGTATTCTGACACATTTCTATTAGAACCAGCATTAACTTCTCCAGTAATTTGAGCTACAGAAGCTTTTGATAGATACTGAGCACTGCAGAACGTGAACATCCCACAAGGACGCTCTGACCCAGTCGTCTAGACATCACAGTTTGGCCTTCGTCATACTCACTCAAATCGTAACACTTGCCCATTTTTCCTGCTTCTAACACGCCAACTCTGAGGACAAAATGTTCACTTGCTGCCTAATGATATCCCACACACTAACAGGTGCCATGATGAAGAGATAATCAGTGTTACTTACATCACCGCTCATAATGTTAAACCTGATCAGTGTGAATGAAACGGCTTGTGTTAATAGTAAGGCACCACCTTCTCTGATTTGATTGGCTTAAACATCTTAAACATTTTGACTTTGAAAGAGCTGCGACTATAAAAGCCGATGAGCACATTGTTGTCACAGCCGTCAAATCTGCAGTTAAAAGTGAATCCGAATCATTTCGAATTGAGGATTGATATGCGGTGTGGTATAAAGGTCTGTAACTGGTGGTGCTGAAGAAAACAGGATGTTGTCGTGCTGTGATTTGTGATCCGAGCGTGTCTAACAGCCTGCTTTGTTTGGCAGATGTGGACGAGTGCGGCACAGAGTTGGCTCGCTGCTCTTCCAACACGTACTGTTTCAACACCGACGGCTCGTATGAATGCAGAGGTAGGTACGAACGAACACACGGCACAAGATGGCGTGGCACGTACGCTCAGCATGTTCATAGCGCTCTCCGCTGTGTGTAGGATGCGATCAGGCGTGTGTAGGATGCATGGGCAGCGGTCCGGCTCGCTGTAAGAAATGCGCTCGAGGCTACAGACTGATGGGAGCGAAGTGTCTCGGTAAGTCTCAGATTACGCCATTTATTTGATCTTTTCAGCAGTATCAAGCCTCTAATTATTGCAGATATTCTTATTTATTTTTGTATTTAAAAATGTTCTATGCATTTGCTTTTTTTCTCCATTTTTTTAAAGATGTGGATGAGTGTAAGGAGAAAGCAATAGCCTGTCCTGGACTGAACGAAGCTTGTATCAATGAAGAGGGTTCGTTCCGATGCGAATGTGCAGAGGGGTTCATACGCAGAGACAGCATCTGTGTGGAGAACCTGCCACCCAGTAAGTGAAGTTTACAAGAAAACGCCAGAATTAAACGATTATAGTTATTAATGGGAGGACGTTTTGGAGACAAGGTGAGGGAGGAGGTGGTTGAGATGGTTTGGACATGTGCAGAGGAGGGACACGGGGTTTATCGGTAGAAGAATTATAAGGATGGAGCCAAAAGGAAGAAGGAAAAGAGGAAGACCAAGGAGGAGGTTTATGGATGTGGTGAGGGAAGAGATGCAGGTAGTTGGGGTGATAGAGGCAGATGTAGAGGACAGGGGGGTACGGAGACCACCCGACACACACACACACATTATTCAGTCGACTATAGGAAAGACTTGACCTAATAGAATTATGTGTAACAGTGTCTATGAAGGCCATATGTACCCTCACAGTACAGACTGCGTATATATAGTTTTTTCAGGTCCTACATTGTGCTGCTGCTCTATGATTGGCTGATAAAAATACAAGCATGAAAGTAAAATGCACCGACCTAATATAACATCAGCTATTTTTTTACATTGATGTAACAGACCCCCTCTCTATCTCCATCTCTCTTCAGCCGACCCAGATAAAGGTTTATTCGACGACATGACGGACGACGAGGTGCTCGTCCTTCAGCAGATGTTTTTCGGCGTGGTGATCTGCGCCTTAGCCACTCTAGCCGCTAAAGGAGACATGGTCTTCACTGCCATCTTTATAGGGGGTATAGCTGCCATGGCTGGCTACTGGCTCTCGGAGAAAGGCGACCGAATGCTGGACGGTATTCTCAAAGGACGTTAAAAACCATTCAAATCTCAGGAACTAAAAGGCGAGGACAGATCAGTGAACGGTACACGAGCCTATCAGGTGAAGCTAAACTTGAAGAAAGGGGAGGGGCTGGGAGGTCGAACGGCGGCGCGGCGCGAGAGGAGGTCGTCGGTTTTCTCGCACCATCGCTGCGTCAAGGGCCGGGCAACGAAACGTTCAGACTATGCCATGATTTGTACTCCGCCCTTTTATATGCACTGTACAATTTGTCTGCTGCGCTGCTATAAGAGACTTTACATAGATACGTTTTTACGACGCGATCCGGATTTCGGAAAGGGGCTGCACGAAAGCTTGGCACGTTCTAGAATATATTTATTGTATGTGTGTCTCAGGAGAAAGAGCAGCCGTATAACATAAAGCTAAATCTTTCTCTTATTTTAGTTTTCCCGCAGCCTGCGACTTCGACACTTTTCCGTTTATTCGGTTTACGATCCTATTGATGAACGGCCACTTGTAATTGGCATGGCTTGAAGTTCATTAAGAATGAAAGCTCCACCCCTAATATAGACAAAGCAAAAAGGAAAATCTTTTAAGGAAATTTAGATTGCATACAACGAACGTTTGTATGCATAATTCTTAATTCTTTTTTCGTTCTACTTTATACTACACCCAATAATATAAAAGGCATGAACACTTTACCTACGGAGGATATTTATACAGTCTGCACAGAAATATTGTAAACGTATAAGAAATTTTCATTCAATCATTTCGCTTGTTTAAATTTTTTTTATTAAGCAGCAGCAGTAGGGACTATAATATTTATTAATGTATTTATTGAACTATTTATTTATCTATTTATATTATGTATTTTCTACAACGGTTTAGTAGATCGCCCTTCGTTCGCTTCTGTTTCTGATCTGCATTTATTTATTAATTAGAATTTATAAAAGAACATAATTTTTTTTCCATAGGCAGATGCAATGTATGTGATTTATCTATTTATTTATTAGAATCTTTGGGGGAGGGGGTAAAAATCCGCTAACTATTAGACCTACACCTGTGTGAAATCGGCAACCATTAAAAAACCAACAGGAATGACTATTATATTATATACACTATATAGATAAAAGTATTTTATGGACCCCTGAGCGTAAGATTTTCATGTGCTTTTTAAACATCCCATTTCACTTTTAATCCCAATTTGTTTGTATACGTTGGGAAGATGTTCCACTAGATTTTGGAGTGTGATTGTGGACATTAGTGTTCATTCAGTCACAGGGCTGTTGGTAAAGTCAGGTACTGATGTAGGGTGAGGCCTGGGGTGCAGTCAGGGTTCCCATTCATCTCAATGGTGTTAAATAGGGTTCTCAAGATCTTCCAGTCTAACCCATGTAAAGCAGATCTTCCTTCAGCTCTTCGTGCCGGCCCGGTCTCACAGCGTATCGTGATATAGTCACTAAATATAATCAATTGTTTCGTGTTCGTAGAACGAATTTCCCTCTTTTTCTGATAAAAATGGAGAAAAAAGATTACCTTTGACGTTTCTGTCAGCATTGCCCATAATCCTTTGCCTTCGTTGCTATGGAAACGGAGCCAGACGGAAGCAGTCGTGCTGAGTGACACGATATAAGAGGGAAATCCGTGTCCAAGAACACAAATTAATAGATTAAAGTTTGTGACTATAATCACAAAATCATGCTGGAACATGTTTGGGTCTTCCACCATCCAAAACCCCCCCCTATATTTGTGTCTGATGTCTCAATACTTGAGTCCATATTCTTTAATGCTTTCTTTCAGCTTCTCCCGTTAGGGGTCGCTACAGCGGACCATCCGCATGTTTGATTTGGCACGTTTTTATGCCGGATGCCCTTCCTAACACAACCCTCCCCAATTATCCAGGCTTGGGACCGGCACTAAGGCTTGTGCAACCCTTATGGCTGGGGTTGGTTCCCCTGACCGGGGATCGAACCCGGGCCGCATCCTAACCACTAGACCACCAGGGACCCTCAATACTTAAGTTCATATAGTGTATATAAACGTACAGAATGCCCCTGGTTAAGCAGGGGGCAAGGGGTTTAACTTACAGTCAACTCAACCTCACTAAAATGAGAATTCATTTGTTCTTATTTGTGCTCATATACATTTTTTCGGGATTTTTTATTTTTTTTTAGGTTCACTGTGAGTTAAAACAAACACAAGCTGCTATAATATCCGAACTCGAGATATTTTATTCTATATTATTCTTCTAATAATATCTCAATACTTTTATGGTACAGCTCATCAAATACAAATGACATCCTTTTAAATACAGTGGAACCGATACGATTCAAATGTTAGAAAAGCTATTTTATTATCATATTATTCATTTAAAGTAGTAAATAAAACATTGATGACAATTCACAATTTTTGTTGATTTGCAGCACATGGAAAATTCCCCTTGAAAAGGGAACCACCGTCGAAATCTCGCGATGTTTCGTCATAGAACGTAACCCCTGCGAGTACCGAGGTTGCACTGTATTTGATTTCTTTTCTTTACCTCGTTTGGGTGAACTTTTCATTCCGGGCTAAAATGTCAGGTTTTGCTCCAGAACCTACCTGATTTAAGTGTGACACAAGATTGATGCATGAGCTTTTTTTTTTTTTTTTTGAGACAAACACAGCTTCATATTCTACCTCCATGTTTCAGATTTCAGGCTTTTGCTGTAACACCACCGCAGAAATATTCACACGTTTTAATTAATTCAATCTAGGCCAAAAAAAAAAAAAAAACGTGGGTCATTTTTCATTAAAGCCTGGGCAAAAAAAAAAAAAAAAACGTGGGTCATTTTTCATTAAAGCCTTTTCAAATCAATTCAGCCTCTTTTTTTTGGTCCCGAAAATTCACGAATAAAAAAAAAAAAAATATATATATATATAAAACACTTAAGACTTTGGTCCCTTTATTACGTGAATTTTTTTAAAACCCATCCACACAACCCATGAAACAATAGTAAATATTACAATCCATACAATAAAAAAAAATCAATATACACACTTTTGTAATATACATATTTTGTATTCCTATAAGGACCATATTGTAGCGACGGTGCACCAGTTTCCTTCGGCATCCTGTGAGCTCGTTTTTTGCGAGGTCAGGCACCGCGAGACACGGTTTCATCCTGTTCATTATTCTTCGCAAGTGTGTGAATTAAAAATATCGCGCCGAAAAAAAAAAGTATTTTTGTGCATATTGAAAAGGCCAGGAGAAATACCACGGGGTTAAAAGTTTGAAAAGGAAAACACGCAACCTCGCAATCGTACACTAAAACAAGTAGGGCGAGGCGTTCTGGGACGCGTGTATGGGGAAAGAAGATTCACAGTGAAAGCAAGGGATTTTAATGGAATTTCAGTGAGCATAAACTTGTGAAGTTTTGATATTGCATGTAGAAAAATACAGCCGTGGCTTTAATGCTTTGGCCTGGTTTAAAATGAGAGCAGGTTAAAAGTAAAAAAAAAAAAAAAGACAGTGCTTTGAGGCTTAAAACATCAGATTCCTAATTGCTTGTGGTTCTCCAGAAGCCAACTGTGATACTTGTTCAGCTTGTGGTCTTGTGGGTTGACCTGAAAAACAAAAGTGCATGCACGTGTTATTTTTTGGGGGGGGGGGTTTGGATGTCCTTAGTGTGTGTGTGTGTTATTGTGTGTGTTTTACCTCTCTCCATTCTCCCAAACAGAATATACGATACGAATCGTTGCCGTATTTGCCGATGCCATAGAGCTCATCGGGATACCGCCATGACTTAGTGAGGAACTCGTCTGCCAAAAAAGAGACACTGATTTATTTTTCCTAAACAAAGTGTTTGGTGACTTGATTTCTTTGTATGTCTGGATTGCATGAGTGTCTGCGAGAGTGAAAGGGAACGTTTATAAGACTGTGGTGAGACCTGAGATGTTGTTTGGTTTAAAGACAGTGGCATTGAGTAAAAGACAGGAGGTGGAGCTGGAGGTAGCAGAGCTGAAGATGTTGAGGTTTTCGTTGGGAGTGATGACGATGGACAGGATTAGAAATGAGTTTATTAGAGGGACAGCGCATGTAGGACGTTTTGGAGACAAGGTAAGGGAGGTGAGATTGAGAAAGTTTGGACATGTGCAGAGGAGGGACATGGGGTATATCGGTAGGAGAATGCTGAGGATGGAGCCACCAGGAAGGAGGTTTATGGATGTGGTGAGGGAAGACATGCAGGTAGTTGGTGTAAAAGAGACAGATGTAGAGGACAGAGGGGTATGGAGACGGATGATCCGCTGTGGCGACCCCTAATGGGAGAAGCCAAATGAAGAAGAAGATACCAACATCTGGTAAAAATGTAATGTCAAAAGCACCTTAATGAGAAAAATGGTGACGTGTTCAATACAAATTTTCCCTGCTGTATACAATAAGTAGTTGCATTACACTCAAAGTAAAGTCTAATAATCAGGGCAGATTAGATTAGTACATAGTATCTGCAATATCTGACTCACCGGAGAAGCGGACGAGGGTTTTGGCTCGTAGGGAGTTCAGACCGAGAGGCTGCATAAGATCAGCGAGTGGCTTCCAGTCACTGGCACGTGTTACCTCAGCAGATGGGTAGCGCTCGAAAAACTGCCACAACATGGGTATTGCCAGTTTTCCTACACACACACACACACACACACACACAATATATTATACACGGTTTATGCAGACTTACAGGGGACACAGACTTGAATTTAAAAAGTTCATTTGTACGCAAAAAAATTATTTATCGCAAATTAGTCAAAACATCATCATTCATTAGTCAGCCCATTCTTCGTTACCCATGTTTAAATATAGTCATGGTCATGTATGTACTGGCAACTAGGTATCTGAGCTTATACCACAGCGCTGTTGGATTCTCGATTCTGATTGGTCAGAAGGTGTTTATTTAAACTCCTTAGTAGGTACAATCAGAGCTAATAGAAATAAATACGGCTCAGGAAGTTTAGAGGACCCAAGATCATTCCATCTATTTTTTTATTTTTACTTAAACCCAGGGGAGGTCCCTTCTGACCCCTGCTTTAAACCCAGGATAGAGGAACAGTTCACACATGGAATGTTAACCCTGTAGAATGCACACTGTATGGACAAGAGTAATGGGCCACTTGACTTTTCCAGCCATATGTAGTTCTTCCTCAATCTGTTGCCACAAAGTTGGAGGCACACAAGTGTCTTTGGGACCCAAACCTGTTCCAGCATGGCGATACCCCTGTGCACAAAGCAGCTCTATTAAGATATTATTTACATGGGTTGGTAGATCTTGAGAGGCCTTACCAGGATTGTGTTAAGCCAAGGACGACCTGGCGTGAGTTTAGGGAGGTTGTGCTTGCTGTCGTAAATAAACTTAAGTTAAAAAAAAGGAATCCTTGCCAAATTGCTGTGGTGTGTTACATTATTGGAGACACGAGTCTGTAATTGATGATCCATCAACGAAGAAAAAGAACCTCAGGCAATAGTTTTAAAGCTATTAGCACAAATGCTTATCCAATAAGCCACGTGTTAATCGCTAGTCTCAACAGAATTTGAATGGAACAGCAGAAATAACGTGGCTAAAGAAACTGTGATCCCACATGCTACGCTGGCATCCTGCCCACCCTGTGTTCCCGGAACTGACAGTGTTATCATATGACTAAATGGCTGTTTTTGTTATTTTTAAACATTATCATGCACAGGTTAACAGGTTCACAAGACTTGTTTACCGCTTGTTTTGTTGAGGAAGATGGTGGCCACTAGAAGCTTCCACGGGTCATGAAACAAGGTTTCTTGTACCAGGTTGAACGGTGAACGTGGAGGAGTCCACTTCCTGAACGATTTACGCTTCGGAGGACTGAGACCTGAAATGCAGAATCACATGAAAAAATATAATAATGGTTGCAATTATTATACTAAGATAATTCACAATATATATTTTATAGTCGCAAATCTGTTTGGTCAGAGTGTGAGGTGTCATAGGACACCTCAACCAATAAACAAGCAGGGAAACTATGCATAGGCTAAGCTACAGTACTGCACTTACTATTAATGTGATGTTTCTAAGAATTTAAAATGTAACAATTTAATACAGTTCAGATAGTTCGCTTTTGGTTCTTCAGTTCGGACAGACAGCAAATCATCAATTTACTTAAGTGTCGTCTGACTTCTAACGTGTGGTCCTTTAACAAACAGTTTGTGAAAAAGAAAGCTGCAGCTCTACCTCTGCCATGTTAATCTATAATCTATGTGAATCTCAGGACACGGCTCGGTCGGCGTATTGTTGTGATGCGTCATATTAAAGTAGCGGCAGTGGCACTGAGAGAACACGCTCGAAATACAGCTAGATAATAGAATAATCTACATATAAAATATTGGTCATAAATTATTGGTCGCTTCTAAGTAATATATCAATAAACCTTTTTTTTTTTTTTAACCAATGCAATTATGTTAAAAATGCCAACTTGTATCCGATGCAGCACTTTTTATTTTTTTTATAATCGATGCATAACTTTTATGCGGATTTATTGATGTGAATTACTGAATCTTACCATCCCTCAAAAGACCAGACCAAAAAGTTATAATTGTTGATATGGTGAACGTTGGAGATGTTTGTTATTAACAAGTCTACATTTTTATGTATTTTTTTTAAAACCTACACTATAAATGTCATTCCTTGATTATTGCCCTATAGCAGCACACCTTATGTGTTTGTCCAACTTAATCAACTATAACACAGTATACTACAGCACGTAATCCTCTATTCTGATTGGTCAAAAAGGATCATAGGATTGTGTTTATGTGTGTGGTATTGGGATGGAACTGGGACCGTGAGATCATGTTGAGTCCAACACCTACCGTCATTCTTCTTCTTAAAGTATGGACTGGTTCTCCGCTTCTCTGAAAGTAAGTTTGTCTCTAAAAACAGTCAAATAAATGGAATTGAACACCACCATAAAAGTTCTTGTACAGACGCATTCTATTAAAAAAGATCTAGATGTTATCTTAGTACATGAATTTAAAGTGATAGTCACCATTTCGTTTGTTCCTGACAGGTGAGCTCTTCTCACACCCGGCTCTGTTCCCTTTCTCATCACTCACTTCTTCACTTTCTTCTGTCTCCTCCTCCTCTCTCAGCTCTCCTTCGCTCTCCGGTGCTGCCGTCACGCTAATGACTGGAACAGCTGTTAAAATGTTTTCACTGGTGGACGCTTCTTCTCTTGCACACTGGTTGTCTGTTAGTTCTTCTATGTTACTCTTTGTTTCCTGCATCTGGGTGTCCGTATTCTGTGTTCCAGGATGATTTTCTGCAGTTCGAGTTGCTTTCCTCCTTCCTGGTTTTCGTTCTTTTCTTTGTTGTGGCTTTTCGGAGTCGGATTTTTCGGTTCGTGCTTTGGTTTTGGGTGTGAAGTCAAAAGCGTCTAGGTCCAGGTGAACACATTCCTCAGAGAGCAGGTACTTCTGGAGTTCTGTTTTGGATCTGAAGCGTTTACCCTGAGGACTGTAATGACAGAAAATCCATCATTTGAAAGACAATTTGAGCAATACAAATCTGTTATTATATTGCAGACTGGATATGGATTGAATTGTTCATTTTATCATAGACTTTACACACTATTGGTCATTGTGTATACCAGTTCCTTATTTTAGATTTAGTACCCAGGCCCTTTACATTACCTGATAATATAAGTGTCCATTCTGCCTGCTGTCTTGCCCTGTTTCCGCTGTCTTGTCTCTTTTGTCCAACCAGGAGGGAGCGACGTGTCCTCCTGCTTTGTACTTGCAGCCATTTCTTGATCAGTACAGTTTTCAGGAATCATTTTTACCTCTGTCTATGAAAACAGGTCATAATTAAGAACACCTATTGAATTTCAACGACACATTGTACTTTTTTATCGATATATAGTTATGTATAATATTGTGGGACCCTCGTTCCTCTGGAAGACAAAATGGTCCCAGTTATCACATACATATATTACAGTGGTGAGCCTTTCACCATCCTCTCTTAGTTCTCTCGCTCCAATATAAAAAAAAAATGCAAAAATGTATTCGGTCTTAAATGTCAAACAAAGGCCTTTGATTCTTCTTTCACAAATATTTAAGTCTCTTTAAAAAAAACTCGCCACATTCTAGATTTTTTTTGGTTAAATATCAACACAAATTTAAACAACAACATATTTGGTATAATGCAATAATAATGCATAATGAGGGGTGGAGACATACAATGGCCCCGCCCAAATTTTTTAAATGCCTTTAGTGTTCGACTTACCGCACAGGCCGGGCCTAGTCGCCCTTAACAAGTGCTAGATTGGGGGGTGGGACACTTCAGATTGCAAAGACCTTCTGATTGGACAGGACACTGTACGAGAACCTGAGTGCAGCATGAGATCCATAATGTTGGAAGAGACAGAGTTTATTTTAAATGCATAGATCGTCACAACACTAGAACACTATCTATATATATATATATATATATATAACATAAATTAGTTCCTATTCTCACCTGGTATTATCTTCAGCCTGTCGCTCACACTCTTTCTCTCGCTTTCTTCCACATACATACACTTGACACTCTCAAACATTTAATCAACTTATAAGTATTATTTTATTACTCCCACACAAGTCCCCCCACACACACACCCCCCCAGACCCATTTCACAAAAGACAATTTTTCCAGAGAGGGGGTGGGGTGGAGCATTCATGTTTACAGGATTTACTTAATAATGTGCATATGAACTATTTATTATGAATTCGATTACTACACATATAATGTAATGTATGTATGCTTAATGTAGCTCAGTATATTGATATACAGAATCAGAAAAAAAAAATGCATAGAAAAAAAAACTGCAACTGAACTGGGCAAAAAATAGTAATTGAAAAATAAAACACTTCTACAGACCGCAAAAGTCAATAAAATAGAAATAAATTTAAAAAAAAAAGGATTTATTTTACTGTGCGGCCTGGTACATGTCTGTGGTCCGGTGTTTGCGGACCCGTATCTCAGAGATTATGTGGTGCGTATAATTTAATTCAATTCAATTCATTTGTATAGAGCTTATAGAGCAGTTTTACACAGAAACATAGGTTATACATTTTTAATTTATATGTAAGTGCCTACAAGTTTATCTATTAGAAACAATAACGCGTTATAACAAGCGCCTTAATATAAACCGATCGCCTAATAGACGATGCAACCGGAACTACTTTTAGAGCTTTACTTTAGCGCACCTTCTGACCAATCAGATTCGAGCATTCAGCTTCGCTGTGGTACACGGTCCAGAGCAGACTCCAAAGACATCAAGCAACACCTTCACATCATCTGAATTTAGGAAAAACATTGTAATGTTCTGAAAAAGGTATAGAAGTATGTTTCAGGTGGCATGATTGCAAAATTAATGGTTGAACCACTTTATAATACTCCTGAAAGTCACGCTGGTTAATCGCGTGTGCCATAAATGTCAATAGTACATGTAAATAGTAAACATAAATAAATAGTAAAGGTAAATAGAAATCCAAGGAAGTTTTAGTTGACACTAATTATATGTATGCACTGGTGAAACATGGCCCTTTTTGACCCTGGTCCAGTTGTAGGAAACTTACTTGTTATGAATCCAGATAGTCTAAAACAACCCAAGAAGCTTTATACTGAGAATATAAATCCGTTTTATTGTTTTGTTATCTTTCTCCAAACTGCACAGGACAGCTGCAGTTCTTCTTCTTCTAAAGTCTACTTTCTACACATCACCCAATGCTGCCATCTACTGCATACACTTTAGGGTTCTGCTGCACAAACACATCCAAAACACCGAATCTCCTGAAGAAAAGTATATAAGAAGAGTATTTGTATGTAAAGTCCTACATTCGAGAGGATTTTTTACAAGGAAATAATAATAACACTTATAATAATAATAATAATAATAATCACCTATGAGCAATTGATACTTTAACGAACCCATAAATGAAATACATACACTGATGAAAGACAAACAAAAGAAAAAAAAATGTTTGGTTCTCTTTCATCTTTATCAAACACATGAAAAACTTATACAGCTACTGAAAGGACATAGATGTACTGTGTACCTCTCTCTCTCTCTCTCTCTCTCTCTCTCTCCAACTCCAAACTATCCATTTAAAAACAACTTAATTTTTGCAAAAGATTTAATCAGCGTATTCATTCATAATGAATTAAAATAAAACAGCTTATTTATGCGGCACACAGATTCGACACCCGGCTCGTGAATCAAATGAACTGAATCTCGAGTCCCCCTATTGGAAAAAACACTCAAAACCAGAATCGATTCATTAAAAAAAGTGAACCGACACTCACGGTATATAAACGACTCTTATTTTGTCGGTCGCCATCTTGGATTTTTTTTTTCGCTTTGCTTTGGTTTCCAAGCGTCAGGCATCTTTATCTGTGTTCAAACCTGTTGATGCGAAGACAGAAATAGATTTGAAGTCGCATGTAACAATGCGAGCTGTTCCTACATGGATAGACAAAGTGCACGACCGAGACAAAGTTGAACAATGGTGGGAATATTATTATTCATTGTATTTTTGTTTTGCTGCATGCTGGGGGTTTGTGTGATTGGCTGTGGTTAGCAACGCTGGTTACTATGTAAACGCGTCCTGTCTAGCTAGCAATAGCATTCCCTCGATGAGATTAATAATATTTACCGAATTCAGGGCTTATTGCATTATAATTTCGATTCTACTCTTTTAAATATATATTATAACTGTTATTCTTGAGTATAGTAATAAATCATGTAACTAATCCATCCAAAATAAGCAGCATAGCTTGAAATGGACCCATGTAACTGTAGCTGTCATTATGTAGTGAATTTCCGGGAAATATATTTCTGTTTGTTTGTTTTAAAATAAAGTCATTATAACCTACATATAGCCAGGCCTTAAACATGAATAAACGTTACAATTTGTTCCCGGAAATAAAGAGTATTCTATCTAGACCCCTACTTTAAAGAAGACCCCTTTCAAGGAAATAATAATAATCTATAATCTTATGAGACCTTAATAATCCTAAAACAGAAATGAAAGACAGACACTTTAGAAGTAACCAAATTAGAAAAATGTTTGTCTGTTTTAAACATTAGGGCTGGGGGGAATCACCTGGACCCCTTATTACATTCTGGATCCTTAAAATAAATAAAAAAAGTCAAAACGTGAGCATATGATGTCGTATTTGATATAGATACAGCTGTCATGCATTCATTGTTTTCCAGCTGTGTTTCAGATCGACTTGCTATTCTTGACTCCGGGATGCCTTTGAGACTCTGGTGGGACTGGTTTGGTGTCTCGAGTATATACGAGCTGAGAATATAAGGATATGTATCAGCCAGTGGTTTGGAGTTTAAAAGCAGGCTGACAAATCACATCTAAAATTAATTTCATTCCAACAGGCTTATAAAGTCTACTGTTAGTCTACTATTGTATGGAAACGCGGTGGTTAAGTCTCTGATCAGAAGGTTGAGGGTTCAAGCCCAAATGCCAAAATGCGACTCTTGGGCTCTTGAATGAGGCTCTTAAGCCTCTGTGCTCCAGGGGTGCTGTATCATGACCCTGCGAAAGAAAGAATTTCACTGTAATGTACTTGTTACAAGTATAAAGCAGCTTTAACTATTTGAGGTTACAGATAAAAGTCCTCAAAACAAACACAGAAAGGATCTAAAGCATCCAGATCAGCTCTTTATAATCTTGAATCCTTTTTCTGACCTATAAGCCTTTGTTTAAAAAAGAAAAAAAAAAGAGATTCTACTTTTTCCGTCACGACTCTCGCCAAGATAAAATGCACATTTTTAAAACAGATCACCGAACGGTGCAGACGAGGTTTGTACTCCTGTTACCTTGTCATTACATGTCTGATGCACACAGGAAGGTATCCAGGTGATTGTCGCTGCCCCTGCTGGGTTATGGGGGCTCGTGGAGAATGTGTATCTAAATCTGCATTATGACGCAACAACGTGAGTTATAATGAACATGTTTGTGTGTCATCATGACCTTCGCAGCATTTATGATTTGGCGTTCAAACCTGACGGCACTCAGCTCATAGTAGCAGCAGGAAACAGAGTTCTGGTAGGTGATGCTTTTTTTATGAGGGCGAATTTTCTTTGTCCTACATAAAATATTTTGAAATATTTGTTCATCAAAGCTTTAATCATAACATAATCTGATGTGGATGCCATAAACAGCATGCTGATTATCTATCTATCTATCTATCTATCTATCTATCTATCTATCTATCTATCTATCTATCTATCTATCTATCATGCATGCATGCATTTTGGAAGACAAGTCAATGCACTTCCTGTTGTGCAAGAAGTCTGTGCTACATATGAACTAATTTAAAGTTCATTACAAATAAGGAGCAATGGTTTACAGAAAATCCAACAAGCTGTTTAATTGATTTATTTATTTCAATGTATTTTGAAATAAATAAATTAGTTAAATATAGCAAAGTAGTAAAAGTAAGTGCTTTTGGGTTTCCGTTGATGCATACAAAATGATTTATCAGTACCAGATATGATCAATGCCCCAAAGTGCCCAATATTGTCCAGTCATTGGTGGCCTTTAAAAAAAAAAAAAAAAAGGCAGTTCTGGAGCCGTTTGCGCAAGTAATAAATAATATGATGCAAACTCAAGCAGCGTTTTCAAAGATCGTAGACCTTCTAGAGCAGTGCCGTCCAATACGTCCATCTCGATCTACCGATTGCAAAGGTAGTGTGGGTAGATCACATGACTTTAAAAATAGATATTTATTTATGCATTTCTATAGTAGGTAGATCATTATGATGTGGTTATTTTATAAGTAGCTTGCATGCTGAAAAAGTGTGTGCACCCCTGATCTAGTAGATTGTGGGGTGGGGTTGGTTTTGGGGTGAGGCAGGGATGTTCTACAATGAATGTTGGAAGATTTGGTGAACAGAATTCTATTGTATGAGGACGTGTGTCTGACTCCATTTACTGTCAACGTCTTGTTGCTTTTGAAAAGCACGTAGAGACGCATATTATTTTGTCAAAGAAAAACTCGATTGTTTGATGGAGCCACTGATGAATTATGCGCTGATGGGTGAACGGTTATTATACGTCTGGGCTGTTTACCACAAAACCATATAACTCAAAGTCAAAAAATCAGATGTTAAGGAACTATAAATGAGGCCAAATTTTAGGCAAAATATTGTTTTTAAAAATAATAATTTCATTAATGGTTTTCGATTTTCAAAACAAAACAAAAAAAGTGAAGGGAACATGCACAGACTCTCTTGTCCCCATATATTGCAATGTGATTTCGAGTTATTTATTTTTTATTTTAATTTTTTTGTTACTTTTCAAAAGATTTCTGCCAAAATGAGTTCATTTACAATGGCAAGATTATATTGTGTCAATTTTTCTTAACCAGGTATATGACACAGCTGATGGAACTCTTATACAGCCGCTGAAAGGACATAAAGACACGGTGTACTGTGTGGCCTATGCTAAAGATGGTGCGTAGTTCATGCACATTTGTTTGTGGATTTTATTGTTTTTTTAAACTAAGTTACTCTGAAGGTTTTCAGAATTAGTTCATTACTCATACAGCGTTGTGTAGTATTTTTCCAGCATGTCATACACATTTTGGACAGAGTCATTTGGTTTTAATGATTTGTGTAATGATATGTAATGTCCGCTGTTCCCTTTTTCCTGATCTCGGTGTGTATTTCTTTACAAAACCCTTTGTGTAGGAAAGCGTTTTGCCTCAGGATCTGCAGACAAAAGCATCATTATATGGACCTCGAAACTGGAAGGAATTCTCAAATACACGTGAGTTGTGTTTAGAGTAAGGTGAGATAGAAGCTCCTCTTTAGCATTTACTAATTCTGTAGTAAAAGCAGTTAGCCTTTTTTTCTAGTTCACCATCATCCCCTAACCACAGCTTTGGGCCAAAAAGCAGTCAGATCATGCAGGAGCCATCAGCCAATCAGAAGACAGAGAGGGGGATTTAGAGGGTCTGAGTCGATGCTTGTGAGGGAGTGAATTGTTCCATTGGCAAACAAATGAGAATATACAGTTCCTGTTAAAGGTATGGAAGTACCTGTTATTTGCAGGTGAAAGCAATCCTGAATCAACATGGCTACCATTCCATACTTCAGCACCATGAAAATTTGTCTGGACTGGGGTTTATTGGAACCGACTTCACCATACAAGACGACAATGAGCCGATGCAAACGTCCCAGTTCTGTAAGTGTTATTTAGAGAGCAAACAGTCGTCTGGAGTGTTTCTTATCATGGAATGGCCTGCCCAGTCACCACACTTACATCCTATTGAAATGAACTGGATCACAAGGTCAGAAAGAAATCTCTACTGAAGAACAACTTTGGGAGGTTTTACCAGAGGCACAGTAGAGTAAGAATGTGAACATTTCTGAACTGTTTAGATGTTGAGTGTGGGAGGATCTGTTCATTTCTATATTTATTTGCTTAAAGCAAATCTTCATGCCCTTTATATGACCTAAGTTGCTGCATATTAACAAAAGGAACATGCACGTGACATTCACAAATGATAAAAGACAAGGTGTTTCCAAAAGTTTATCATGCACTAAATGTAGGAAGTGAATACAAGCTAAAAATAAATCTGTACGAACTTAAAAGATGGCCGAGGCTATAAGACGTTTGGCGACACCCTGAAACTAAATTACAGTACAGTGGTCAGGGTCATACAGAAGGTTTTCCAACACGGGTTCGACTCAAAACAGGCCTTGCAACGGTCAATCAAAGAGGTCAAGTCCTCGTGCTGTGTGTCAGGTGCAGAAGATGGCTCCAAAAAACAGACGCATGAGTTTTGCCAGCATTGCTTTAGCTGTTGCAGAAGGTCCACTTGTCAGTACTCAGACCATACGCCTCACACTGCAACAAGTCATTTTGCATGGCCGTCATCCCTAAAGGAAGTCTCTTCTAAAGCTGACTCATAAGAAAGCCTGCAAACAGTTTGCTGAAGACAACCTGTCCAAGAGCATGATTTACTGAAACCATGTCCTGTAGTCTGATGAGACTAAGAGAAACTTGTTTGGCTTAGATGGTGTCCAAAAATGTGTCTTGCCTACAGTCCAGCATGGTGATGGTAGCATCATTGTCTGGGGCTGCATATGTTCTGCGGGTACTGGGGAGCTGCGGTTCATTATGGGAAACATGGATTTGTGACATTCTGACACTCAGAACATGTGTCTAACATCCAGCAGCTCCGTGATGTCATTATGGAGGAGTGGAAGAGGATCCCAGCAACAACCTGGTGAATTCCATGCCCAGGAGGATTAAGGCAGTGCTACATAACAATGTTTTAGGGTGCATTTACTTTTGTTGCCAGTTATTTAGACAATAATGGCTGTATGTTGAGTTTTTAGCTATACAAGCTGCACATTGACTGCTTTCAAATCTCTCCAATTTTCATTACTATAGTAATGTCCCTTGAGAAGATGCGGAAATGTGAGGGGTATAAGAGTATATGTATAAGTCCACCTGTTTTTGTATATTTCTGCCTTTTTTTTTGTATCCCACAGCCATAACGATTCTATCCAATGTGTTGCCTACAACCCTGTCACACACCAGCTGGCATCCTGTTCCTCTGGAGACTTTGGTGAGTTGGGTTTCTTTTTTAAATCACAATAATGACGGACATCATGACTTTAAAACACACAACAGTTTTCATATGTGTGTGTTTTCGTGCAGGTCTTTGGTCTCCAGAACAGAAATCGGTGTCTAAGCACAAAGTCAGTAGCAAGATCACTTGTTGTGGGTAAGTAGTTATATAAGGGGGTCATATCAGCGAATACAACACAGACTAAACAATTCAGCAATAAATGTGAAAACACAACATCAGTTTCTTGAACCACAAGTGATAATTAAATATTGAGACACAAAGTAGGGTTTCTCAACATTTGTTTAATATCAAATAGTGATCAAATGATGAAATCAAAAACTGCCTAATATATCCCACTGACTAACAGGTGCCATGATGAAGAGATAATAGTAGATAATACTAGTGAAATTAGAAGGTGTTATTCACTTCACCAGACATAATGTTATAACGTCATAATGTTATGCCAGCGATGTCTAAATAAATCTTCTCAATCGTTATTATTTTATACTCTGTTGTTTTCAATGGGAAATCAGAGTGTCTGTTGTTTATCTGTGGCCTTAGGTGGACAAACGATGGCCAGTACCTGGCTCTGGGCATGATGAGCGGTGTGGTGAGCATCAGGAACAAGAACGGAGAGGAGAAGGTGAAGATTGAGCGACCGGGTGGTACGTCATCGCCTATATGGTCCATCGCCTGGAACCCTTCCAAGTAAGACTAAGAGCAGGATGAACCCCTCAATAGTTTTCTGGTTGTCTCACTATAACACAGTGTTTCCTTATTAGAAATGGTTTGGAAAGTAAAAGTCTTTAACAATTTTTTTTTAGTAGGTAAGTCTACTATCATCACCAGTTTAGAGATTTATTTCGAATAATTGATCATTTTTAAACATCCCATTCCACATTTAGTCCCCATTTGCTGTTATAATAACCTCCATTTTTCTGGGGAGATGTTTCACTAGATTTTAAAGTGTGGTTTTGGAGATTGTTTTGCTGATTCAGCTACAAGGGTATTGGTCAAATCAGGTAATTATGTAGAGTGAGGAGGCCTGGGGTAGAGTCAGTGTTTCAGTTCAATCCAAAGGTGTTCAGTAGGGTTGAGGTCAGAGTTCTATAGCAGGCAACTCAATATCTTCCACTTCAACCCATATAAACTATATCTTTATGTTTCTGGCTTTGTGCACAGAAGCAGCGTCAAGCTGGAACAGGTTTGGGTTTCCTAGTTCAAGTAAAGGTGAAATGGAATGCAACTGCTTAAAGAGACAATACAATTTTACTATGCCTGAAACCATCAGGTGTCCCAATACATTTGTCCTTATAGTGTTCAATACGTCCTACTAAAATATTATTTACATCAAAACGTTCAAATATTATTGAACAGATTGAAGCATGTGACTTGTACTCAACATCACGTATGATAAAAAGGCTGCATACAAAATGCTGTAAGAGTTCTTTCCTGGCCAATAAGTAAAAAGCCATGTTTGACGTTATGAAGAACTCATTTAAGTTGGCCCATTTCTATTTTTTTTGTTTAAGAATCATTGCACTTTTTTCTAAAGAAAGCTTTGCACGACCGCTCAATGAAATGAATTAGCTGCCATTGGAATTCCTAAACATAATATTTAGTCTCTATTATTTATGATATTGAATCTAAAATATTCTAAAACGTTTTTCAGTTTTTAATAATAGGCTCTAAAACAATACGTTATAACTGAGTCATTAATTGATAGGGAATTTTCAGTGACTCCTCTGTGCTTTGAAACATTATTCCGATGGCAGTCTTTCACTGTACGGCAGTAAGATAGTGAAGAATGAAAGCAACCCACAAAAGACAGCGTAATCATGAGTCTGTGGCTTGACTGGGTGTTTGCATTCTTCATTTTGGAACCAGTCATTTATCTCGTGGCAGTAAATTAGCTTGCGTTTAGTGCTGGTGCGTTGTAGTGAGGCGTTTTATCGGTTAGGGGGCGCTCTCGCTTTATATTGAGACAGCTTTCGAGTGTATGTACAGTGTTGCAGACAACTGAACCTGGTCGGAATTATATGAACTTAACCTGCACTACATTAATAAGCATTTTCTTTGGGTTTATTAAATTTTATATATGTATATATATATAGGGAAGACATGTAGGTAGTTGGTTTGAAAGAGGCAGATGTAGAGGACAGAGTGATATGGAGACGGATGATGGGGGGAGCAGCCGCAAAAAGAAAAAGATATATAAGGAATAAAAAAACAAAATAGTATATTAGAGAGAGATTGTTTTAATATTCTTGGTATGCTCTACTAAATGGGTACAGCTTGTAGAAAATGTGCGGTAGAGTTGTAGAACAGGAAACGTCATTAAACCATCAACTAGCTGCACCAATCCTGGTGGTTGTAAGAACATGGGCTTTCCTGTGTTAGATCCACAGCTGTAATCAAAGTTTCGTTTGAAGAAGAAAGCATGGCTAAGGAAGAAGTGCTGTGGTATGGTGGGAAATGTAATCAGGTCATGGTGCTGATGGTGCTGAGGGTCAGGTAGGAGAAGCAGTTCCATTTCTACAAAGGGAGACCCCTGAGCCAACGTCTGCGCTCAGGTAGGTCACTAGGAAAAGGCAGTGAATAGTCTTTACCTTATTTTCCTTGTTTTATTATTAGTGTGGAACAACAAATCCTGCTATTTTATTATATGTACCGCTTTGGTTTTATTATTATTATGAATTTTATTTTATATAAAGAGTTATTAGCTTGCTTGACTGGTCACTTGAATCGGATCCAAACCTCATTGGTTCAAAAAAAACGATCACGCTTATACATAACGTCAACTGGGAACTAATGTTGATTTGAATAAAAATGTGACAATTATGTTTGTTATACGAATCTGTTCCTAGAGGCTCTGCAGAAAAGCTGATTTGTTGTTTTGGTGTGTGTGTTGTAGGGATGAGCACCATGATATCTTGGCAGTGGCTGATTGGGGTCAAAGACTGTCCTTCTACCAACTCAGTGGGAAGCAGGTACAATAATTCATACCTTTCTGTTCATGACTGAGGTGTTTGAGGTTTTTGCACTCAAGGTGGACAAATTAATTTTCCAACCCACCAGGCAAGTTATAAGCTATAGTAAGCTGCCCGGACCCGTGTTTTGGTTCCGTGGAAGCCTAACAGATGGCTAATTGTATGGGCAGTTAGTTAGCTAGTTATGTGTTAATCATTGCTAAGGGAAATAAATATGAATATGATTATCCCTCATGCTAATATAGCACTCGGTTTGTGTGATGTTTAGCGCCTTCGCTTTCTTTCGATATTTTCAACCTCAAGCTCTAGTTTCGGAAAGGAGAGCTTGCGGTTGAAAATATCGAGATCGTCTCTCATTTATGTACACCATTGAATCCTGTCAGTAAACAACATTCGAGCGTCAGCCAGGGGGAGCGATACACACGCAAAGCAATTACCATCCTGATATACAAATATTATACCTTATTAAGCGGAAATGGTGGGCTCAGAGGGAGAAACAGGAGCTGGATGCAATTCAGAGTGCGACAAACCGAGCGATGCATATAATGGGATGCATATAAAATACCAGCAATCATATCTACTAATGACAATATGCAATATTAATATTAAGTTGTAAGTAGTATTCTATATTGTAAAAGAATGTAACAATGATTTTAATTTGTAAGATACAACTTGTAACCTTGTTACAAGTTTAAATAATAATACTATGGTTTTATCCAGTGCAGGAACCAGAGCTTAAAGTTCAAGCATAGCAGAATTAACACCCAGTGCTGTACAAAAGCCAAAAAGGGAGCAAATATGTATATTTTGATAAATCTTGAACGGACTTTTCCCCGATAACAAATAATTAAAAACTATCCCCAGTCATGAAATCTTTTCGTCACGGTTTTGTGTGCATTTAGACATCATATCCGGGTTAACCTTCTCATCTGATGGCGAACTTTTCCACCCTTTTTACAAAAAATTGTTTTAAATTTATTTTACATAGCTTGCAGAATGATCTATAATTCCGAATCCCTGCCTCTCTGACTTCCAACCGCCTTTTTCCCTCCATCGTAATCTGACCTTGAGTGTGATAAAGGTGCTGTATAAACCAAACTGTTATTATTCATTCAGATAATGATTCAGATTCCCATCAGTGAACGTAGTACCTACGCGGTGAGGAGGAGGAGGAGGAGAGAGGAAGCGAATGAAATAAACATGGAACATGATGCTCCGCGCTGATTACAGTCTTGATTTATTACGGGTTTGAACCCCCAGGCAAGAATGACTGCTGTTCTGCAGGATCTGGGCACCATCAGCGTCTTCCTGCTCCTATAGCAGTAGGGAAAAACAGAACATGAGCTATTTCGAGTGGGAGAGGGCGAGAGAGATTTCAAATGTTATTTGGAATGATGATCTGGTACTAGATCTCTAACTCCCCATGGCACTTGTATTGTGAGGTTCTACAGACACACACACACACTCCTTTCCTCTCTTCCTCCACCACTTCTTTACAGCTTTCTAATCATAACCTGTAAGTCTTTTTTTCCCCTCTAGGGTATTCATGGGAAGTGTAGTAATTAAGGGCAGATCCGTGCTGGCTGCTCGTAACAGCGCTACGAAACATCAGCCCAGACTGAAGCTCTCCCCTCGCTGTGTTTTTTCTCGCTCCCTTTCCACACATGTTGTTTGTGTTAGAATGCTATTAATAGTGCAAAAAAAAAATGTCTAAGGAGGTATTTCAGAGAAAAGGAATGGAAGCCAGTCTGGCCTGGGGTTGGATATGAAGGGAAACAGATGCTCTGTGAAATGTAAGTGTGTGTGTGTGCGCGCATGTACGTATCGTGGAGGCTTTAGAATTCTGACTTTGCACTAACAGACCTCCATGACCAACACAATAGGGGCCATTTAGAAAAATGATGAGGGCCAGTCATGCCCAGACAGCTAAATGGCCTGTTGAGGCTTTGATCCGAAAAGCCCGAGTGAGAAGACACGACCCAGACACTGAATCGTACTAAAATATGAAACGCGACCTCTTTCTTTCTCTTCCTCTTCCTATATATCTTTGTCTATATATATCATATATAAGAATCGGCGTAAGCAGCCTCCACCTCCAGTGTATTTGTCTCGCTCTTAAACAGCTGCACACACCCCCAGTTAGTGAGAATTCATTGAGCTGTCCGTCTGAAGAATGTTTATACGGAAAACGCTCGGGGAGCTGAGTGCGCAGTTTTAGCGTCGCTCCGCCATGCATTTTCAGGTCGCGCCAACTTGTTTGTGATTTATTACGTGCTCCGAGGTCGAGAATGGTGCCCCCCCCCAACCACACACACACACACACACACACACACACACACACACACACACACTCACACACACACTCTATTACATGTTACATGGCCTGGTTTCTCAAAATACGATTTGTCAGCGCAGGTGAGAAATTAGGTGCATGCATTCCATGTTGTCTAGATGGTTCCTTATGTCACATGACCCTATAATATTCCTTTCCGTGAACAGGGGGATAAAGTAACGATCTCACTGTGATCTCTGGATCTGCCGCTGTCCTGTTTATCAGATCTCCTCGTGGAATCAATCACATTTACTAGTGAGCGAGGTGAACGTAATGATGTAATGCTGAAGGATTGATGAGCGTTTGAGATGGTGTAAGCCAGCGCTGACTTGGCGGAGAGCAGGAACTTGGGGTGTACTGTACAAAATCCGCCAAAACAATGCTATTTTCAAACCCATTGGTGCACATTCTACGCAACAACAGCAGGTCCACCCCCCCAATTTTCAAGCAATCCTTCACAAAGGATCCTTCACCAGTTAGATGAGGAATGCTGATGTTATGCAACATCTATGTCATTTGGCAGACAGAGCAACGTCTTTTATTTATACAAAGGAAGATATATAGGTATCAAGTAACATCCTACATCATCTACAGCATTTGGCAGACACATTCATTTAGAGTGACCTACATGTATCTCATTCATACAGCTGAGCATCCATTGGTTTAAGGACCTTGCTCAGGGGCCCAGGGGTGGCAGCTTGGAGTGGGTGGGATTTGAACTTACAACCTTCCTCACCAAAGTCCAATGCATTAACCACTAAGCTACCACTTCCTATACAGATATAGATAAAGGTTTCTAGACTCTCTGTTTACAAGAAAGTACTTTACACACGATTACCTTTAAAGTAGTCCCCTTGCAATTCAGCGCTCCCAGCGTCCCTGCCACTTCTTTAATGTGTCCTGCAAGTCTTCTTTTCGAATCGTGGCAAGCACCTTCACTGATTCACGTTAAATCTCGCCAATGGTGTCAAAACGGCAACGTTTCAACTTCATCTTCGGGAAGAGGTAAAGTTCGCAGGAGCCAAATCTGGTAAATAGAGTGGGTACGGAAGTGAGATCGTGTTGTTTCCGGCGAGAAAGTTGCATGTGAGGAGAGCCCGGTTTCTGTGGCAGATTTGCCCATTTTCACACAGAATTTCACGTTTGCTCTTTGTCCTGACTTGATATTCATATTGAAATTGCAGATGTGGTAAGGTACGTAGTCAGAATAGCACCAGCTGCATAGATCCCGATGTACACAGGACGATATATTCTGGCATACTGACTTATGAAGGTGGGTGCTTCCTGTGACTGTGCATGCAGCCTTGTGCTGCCATCTGTTGTCGTGTTACAAATCTAGTCTCAAAACTTGTAGATACCACCTCGTGGATATATACAAGATATAAGTCCTAAAGCATATCTTCTTGTTCTATGAGAGATGATGGTGGGACCATTTGAACACTTGTGGAATAAAGCAGTGTGAGATAAGTGCTATAAGGTAAAGGGGTGGTGAACTGTTTTTGGTGGGCGAGCATTAGTGCTTTATATCAGAGGTGGCAGCTTCAGGAAGACGGTGAAGGAAGCATAGAAATGGTGTGGTGTGGGGGAACTTAGGAGGGTTGGAAACAAGTCATGCAGTTGCATTCTGGATCAGATGCAGAGGTCGAATGTCCTTTAGAGTCCGGCCTGGCTGGAGCCTGCTGCATTAGTCTGGCCTTGAGATGACAAGCATGTGTGGGATTGAATACACTATTCGTCAAGGCTACTGAATAAATATAGCGTTTTCTGTTTGTTTGTTTTTTTCCATTTGAGAAAATATTAATACGAGTGTTTGAATGAATATAATGTACACTAAATTGAGTAAATGCTATTCTACTCTACTCAGCTATGTGAGCTTTGCTGAAGTGATTAACTACTTTATCATCTGCTAATAATGGAGGTTATGCTACCTGGCTAGTGAAATTCACCAAATGTTGTTTGAGATCCAGTTGCTTGCTAGGTTTGGTTCTTAGCTAGTTCAAATTAATTAATACATTTTAGTCACGTTGTTAGCGTGGTTATCTGAAGATATGCCCCTTACACATGGTTTTGGTTGTTACTTATAGGCTGTAACAAATTGATATATTTGAGGAAAGAAGGGATCATGGCCAAATATCATAGTGATAATTTGGTTTGTCTCATCTGTCATTTTCACAGTTTTATTTGTATCGGGTCTACAAATTGATTTTCGAATTACAAGATGACTTTTAATAGGCTTACAGTCTTGTGGAGTTGACAAAAAATGCTAGACCTGGGAAGAATAAATTGGGAAGTCCCCAAGTATTTCTTGCTTTCAAATTCACTCAGTGATGAAAACAGTTACATTTCAATGATTAAGTGACAAACTCATTTTTGTATATAAAACAAATCACTTCACATTATGACTCTAAATAGATCCTGCAGGGAGAATAAACACTCGCACGAGTTCATTCTTAGCATTGTGTTTGTCATCCTTTTCTTTTATTGAACTAACCCTTGTTGTTTGTTAGACCACATAAGGTTAAAAAAGGCACTTCTGAACATATATCAAAAATGTCTTCTGACTAGAAAAAAAAAGAAAAACACCCTTTAAACTCTGAACTTGAAAAGTTGTTTTCTACAACACTAAGTTTAGCAATTGGTGTCAGTGGTGTTTTATTTTGTGATCACTATTTTTATTGACATTTAGTTTTACTTCAGGTCAGTGGGTATTTTTTAATTAGTTATGCTATATACACTTTAAGGACAAAAGTTTGTGAAAGTCTGACCATGAGATTTATGTGGTTTTTTTTTTTTTTATATCCTGTTCAACATTTAGACCCTATTCGCTGTTATAATGACGTCCATTCTTTTGGTGAGATGTGTTTTGGGGAGATATTTTGGGGTTTGGAGATTTGTGTGCATTCAGCTACAAGAGTGTTAGTCAAGGCAGGTACTGATGAAGGTAAGGAGGTCTGGGGTGCAGTTAGCCCTTTGTGTCTTCATAGTGTATGGTAGTATAGTATACCTTTTAGATTGACTATTCAGTTTGTTGTTTCAGGGGAGGCACCGTATTTTTTCCCCCCACTATGTAGCTCAGAAATAAGGGGTAAATTGAACGCAGCATAATCTTGTAGCTAGTTTCTGGGCTGTCTCAAAGGAAAAAAAAAAATTGATTGGATAAACCAAGGAGCGTGCTGGTTCAGGTTTTTTTCTTACATTTGTCAGGTTCATTAAATATGATTTTTTTTAAATGATGACTCATGACATGTAAGCTCGCACAGGAGAATGATATTGGTTTGGAAAGTGAGTGAGAGGAACTGATGTGATTGGACGTCACAGCTTCATGGCTGATCCCTGTTATTAACGTATTTGTGAAGAGCTCGATCCGTGCATCCACAGTATGCATTATAAACTTTGCAACACATTTACCCAATTTTTTATTGTATGCAGGATACTGCCTGTAACTAATCTATGAATATATCTGTCACAGCTACACACCAAAAGCTGTGCGTGTTATTTTTGTCCTTGCTGCCAGATGAAAATGCAACCCAGAGAAAAATCATTAGCAGTTACTTTACTGTAGGTGAGGTTCAGAAAAAAAAAAAATCCCTGAAATATTTTGAAGCAGAATCTTGATTCTGAAACCCACTCTTTTTATAGATTGTGTATTTTTACAGCGTGCCCACTCGCTTTATGTAACTGCTCTGGTTTGGGGCTTGACATTGTTTGTGTGTTTTTATTTCTTTCTTTCTTTATTTATTTTACCCCAGATAGGAAAGGACAGACAGTTAAACTTCGACCCTTGTTGCGTGAGCTATTTCTCGAAAGGCGAGTACATCGTAATGGGAGGCTCGGACAAGCAGGCATCACTCTACACTAAAGACGGTGTTCGACTCGGGACCATCGGAGAGCAGAACTCCTGGGTCTGGACCTGCAGGGTTAAACCCGACTCCAACTACGTGGTAAGATTTCAGATTAAAACTCTGCGCTGATTTCTTTTTTGGATGCTCCGGTGGGTTGCCAGTCAGTGTATTTGGCTGCCGTGGGGATTTGGAATGCAATGTGACACTTTGAAAAGTTATAAGGTAGCCAGGAAGGCAGAGTTAAAATGCAAATGCCTGTGCTCTTTTTAGAAGCTGATGTGTGTGCGAGAGAGCGTGCAAGAGAGAAAGTGATTGACTAAAATGCAAATAGTTTTAATTTATGAGCTCGAACGGCATCTCGCGAGTATCAGAAATGGTAATGAGGATGTAAAAATCAGCCCTACTTCTAACTCCAGTCAAACATCAAGCTTACTGTTTATCCGATGCTGATTTGTGCTTAAATACCGAATTACGATCTTTAGTATGTCATATTCTTGCTGTGTTTCCTCTCGCAAATTGGATTCAATCATTACCTTTACCTATAAGGAGTGCGTAGAATTACAATTCACTATTGTCGTAGACTTTAACCTCCTTATACTTTTTGCACGTCTGATTTCCAGGTGGTGGGTTGTCAGGACGGCACGATCGCATTCTTCCAGCTGATTTTCAGCACAGTGCACGGTCTTTATAAGGACCGCTACGCCTACAGAGACAGCATGACTGATGTCATCGTCCAACACCTCATCACTGAGCAGAAAGGTGCTTCTTCACAGCCAATCCCACATTGCACAATGACAAACGCTGACACTCTCTCCTGTCTGTGTTTCTGAAAAGTAGAGGCTTTTCCTGTCTTGCTTGCATTTCAACTGGAAGCCATCTACATTGCCCCCCCCAACACACACACACACACACACACACACACACACACACACACAAATTTAAAAAGATTGCAATGCAAGATGAGTCCCCACTTTGATTGTCAGCATCATCCGCATCATCTCTGTTTCATCACCTGAGGTAAAAGGCAGTCATTTAAAACATGAGCCTCGCCGCCGTCTCTCCACTCGGCTGACCGCCGGGGAAATAATCGCTCATTAATTTCCCCACTTCTGTTCTGTCGGCTGGGTTTCTTGTTATGAATATCTTAATTTAAACATTTAAAAACTTTATTGCGTGAATAATTCATTTTTTGTTCGGTTTTGTTGAGTCGGCTGGTTACCCAGTGTCATTTTTGCAAGGTCATATATATATATATATATATATTACGCATATATATAAATCGCTTTGTGCAGTGTGTCTGGTGACAACTTTTGCACTGTCAAACAACATTTTCTAGAGCAATTGGTCAATTCTTTTAGTTTTTTCATTTCTTTTTTTATGCAGTTTTTTAAAAAACAGCCACCTCACAGATATTTGAATATTGCTACTCAGTTGAGTATTTTTTATGTATGCCTAATAAATGTATATATATTTTTATATATACAGTCTTTAACTGTCTAGTTTCTGTCCATCTTTTCTCGCAGTTATATATTAGCGTATCTGCGTCACAGGTTTCTATGTGTTGTGCTTCCCGAGATGCGTTTCAATCCCTTTGGTTGTTAAGAGCGGTAGTTTTCTTGTCAACTCAAACCAAGCCTAACCATTTTCTTAAAACCTTTCTCATTAACAAAGCATTTTACCTCACAGAATTGCTGCTCCCTGAATGAGTCAGCATCAGCTGCTCAAGCTAAAAAATGCCACCAAAACTTGAACTGCATGAACGAGCATATGTGTATATATGTTTCTAATAAAGCAAATTATGAATCCGCTTGCTTTAAAGACATATCATTTTTCACTTTGTACCGTACTAATGCGTCCCTTCTCTCTTCCGTTCAGTGCGTATAAAATGTCGTGAGCTGGTGAAAAAAATCGCCATATACCGCAGCCGGCTAGCCATCCAGCTCCCGGAGAAGATTCTAATTTACGAGCTGAGTTCTGACGACTTCTCCGACATGCACTACCGTGTCAAAGAGAAAATCTGCCGCCGCTTCGAGTGCAACCTGCTTGTCGTCTGCTCCCAGCACATCATTCTCTGCCAGGTATAGAGTACAGCAGGACAATAGTGTGTACTGAATGAATCAATAAATGTTGTGTGTACACATTTATTGAAGGCAATGTCAACCAATAAATAAATGGCAGATTATAGGACCTGGGTAGGGTGCCCCCAAATTTGGAACGGCCCCCTGAACAATGCCAGAGACATATTTTGAAAATGTCAATTTAAATACTTTTTATTCATATCATATTTGATAATAAAGGTTGGCTAAAATTCCCTTATTTGTTAATAGATATCAAGGCACAATCCATCCTGATAGTTTTTCCTCCTCGTCCTCTGCAATTACGAGAGCGGCCTCTAGAGGCAAATCACTGATGCAACGTGCTGTTTGTTTTTACATGAGACTGCGCACCACAGAACACGTTATAATATATTTATTATTTACAGTTTATTCATTATATAATTAGATTTATTAATTCAAATTTATTTCCTTTAACACATTTTCGTAATTCAGTACTGTTTTGAATTTTTTGAATTTTACTTGTTTTTTAGTTTTAAATCCAATATCCATTTTAAAAACTATTGGTCGATTAACGGTGAGGTCCATTCACGGTGAAGTCCATTATTAGTCAACCTATTTTATTGCCGTGGTTATTTACACAGGTGTAATTATTTGTTAGATTTATCCAACAATAATATGCATATGCATAAGAAAGTAAATGTTTTAATTTCAATGGCAATGAATATTAAAAAAGCATGGTCATGCAATTTTTTGGTTACAGACCCGGCCCCCCATTAAAGAAAGGAAATATTATGTGGCCCTCACAGAAGAAACTTCGGGACCTAATATATGCATGTCATGCAAATATTAGAAATATATATCAATAATAGCTAATTGAAGTCTTTGGGGGCGGGGAATTGTGTCCTTAGCCATAGGGCAAACTTAGTATCTATGTAGTCATCACATGGCTCTGTTCACAGCTGTGAGTGCACACTAGTACACTCAGACAATAGAAGATACCGAGACAAGGTCTTGACCGCTGTCTGCCTCAAATGCCTGAGCCGGCTGTGCTTCCAGTCTGTGGTTTATGTCATACAGGCAGCCAGAATGATTCACTCTCAGACTGTCCCCCAAAGCCTTTTTAACAGCCCGTTGATCTCTTAAATCTTGTTTCCCTAAAGACAAAAGGTGTTTTCTTCTGCTTAAAGTGCACCGCCTCTGACTGTTTAACATCAAAAAACCCTGCATCCTCGCTTTCCCTCCTAATCCCAACATGCTGTTTCGTTTCAATTCTGGCCTGTTCGTAATTGCAATGGCATTGCACTGGAGGTCTGTTTTCACCGTGCGCTGTCGAGCGTCTAAAACGTTTTATCTGCTGTCGGCCGAAGAAAGATGCTTACCACCTGTGTACATGTTTATTTTTTCTCCGTCTATGTGTAGGAGAAGAGACTGCAATGTTTGTCATTTAGCAGTGTGAAAGAGAAGGAATGGATCATGGAGTCTCTGATTCGCTACATCAAAGTGATCGGTGGCCCACCAGGAAGGGAGGGGCTTCTGGTCGGCCTCAAAAATGGAGCAGTGAGTTGGTTTTTTTTCTTTTTACTGCTAGAGTGTGTATTTGTAGAATATTTATCTATTTATAACAATTCATCACACAAAATTTTACAGGCAGGTCCTTGTTGTTGTTGAGTTTGGTCTTTTTTTTTTTTGAGTTTTTTTTTTTTTTTTTTTTTTGAACATTTACCTCTTTTTTAGGGTCACATTATTTCTATTTAAAGTTAAAGGTAAGGTTTCACTATAAATATTTACCCAATTCACCCAATTTTTCCAGCTCTAAAAAGCAAGCTTAAAATAACACAAATGTCCTGTGTGTGTGTGTGTGTTTTTTTTTTTTTTTTTTTTTTGTATTAACCGCTTTTCTTGTATTAACCGCATAGGTCTGCGTTACTTTATACATTTGTCAGTTTGGGAAAATTATGGGTAGAAAGTGTAAAATTTAAAAGCAAAAACAGACATATTAAGAACATAACTTGAAAATTATGTAAACCAGGAGGTTGACCAGGGGTGTCAAAATTAATTTAGATGACAAACCACATTACACCTAGTCCAGAAAGACTGAAAATAAAACTCTTTATTTATGAATTTATTGGTATTTCTTTAAAAGACATAGAGATTATACACTAATGACCAAATCTTTAATTCAATACAATTCGTTTTTATTTGTATAGCTCTTTAAACAATGACCATTTTCTCAAAGCAGCTTTACATAGATAAAGCAGTAATAAAGAATCTACAAGCCTGTTGCGCCGTTTGTTTGTTTCGTTCTGAAGAACTTGCTGACTTTATAAGTGGCACTGTCAAAGAACGCCACCTTTGCTAGCTCTGCCCCGGTCAGCTTTAAGTGTTGTGAAATGTAAGTGTATAGGAGCGATAACAGCTGAGCCATGATGTGGCTAGACCACACAAACAATTTGTGCATGTAGTGCGTAAAAATCGCCTATTGCATCACTCATACTGTCTCTGGAAAGCCCTAGAAATGTGCGTCAAGAGCCTCAAAAGCGTTTCCATGGCTGCACAGATGAACACAAGCCTAAGAGGCCTATGCACAATGCCAAGCATTGTCTGGAATGGTGTAGCGCATGTCGTTGTTGAAATCTGGAGCAGTGGAAACAAGTTCTTGAGAGTGATCAATCATGTTTCACTGTTTGGCAGTCTGATGGACAAATCTGGATTTGGTGTAAGCCAGGAGAACATTAAACTGAAATATTTGGGTCTGGGATAGTCTGAAGCTGGTTTTCAGTGTTTGTGCCTCACAGTTTTACTGAAGAGTTATCTTAATTCTACAGCATACAAAGACATTTTAGGCAGTTGTATGCTTTTAGCTTTGGGGCAACCAGTTCCTTTTCCAGAAGATTGTGCACATAATGGGGTGAATACTGTATGGGGTAGATAATGGAGAGACATGATTTGACCAGCTTTGTTTGAAGGAATTTCAGTGGCTTACTCTAGCTTTGACCTCACCCACTTGCGGATGAATTGGAACATTGATTTCGAGCCAGGCCTTCTTTTCCAATATCAGTGCCTGACCTCACAAATGCTCTTTTGACTGATTTGATCACAAATTCCCACAAGCACACTCCAAAACATGGGCCTTTTCAGAAGATTGGAAGCTGTTTTTAAAATAAGGGATTGGGAAGACAATGAACGCCATTAGTTTTTGGAATGGGATGGCCAACAAGTTCATATAGATGCAATGGTCAGGTGTTCACATATCTTTGGCCTTGATAATGTGCATACAGACAGTTTAAGCGAATAAGAGATTAAACAAACTAAAGCGCATTTCCTCAGTTGGAGTTTTAATGCTGGTGGGAGGTGGTGGCTTGGTGGTTAACGCATTGGACTTTGGATCCGAAGGTCATGAGTTCAAATCCCATTCATACTAAGCTGCCACCCCCTGGGCCCCTGCGCAATGCCCTTATAGCTACCCAGTTGTATAAATGAATGGCTAGAATCCCATTGATCTTCAGTTGGAATGAGATCTTGTGACTATGAAGGCTTACATCATTTTCATCCTCAGTGAGACATCGCAACATGCGGATGGGGGCAGGTTCATCTCGGAATAGGCCGTCTCTTCGCCACTAATGCACCTTTAATTGCCCACCATATTATTAACACATTGGGAGCCCTGTAAATTTCCATGATGTAATGACTGCTGTTAAGGAGAAAGCATCATAAGAAAAAGAAAGATTTCAAACCTTTAATAGGTGCACCTACTTTATTTGTGCCTAGAGGGGGAATATTTACTGTAGCCATATGGTCTCTGCATGGCCTTTTTTAACCGCTTGCAGCTGTGTGAGTGTACCCCCAGTCCCTTAGTCTATATATTTCATTAATAGGCTTTCATGCCTTCTTCAGTTAATTGCAAACACAATTTCACATATTTTAGCTGGAAGTCAGCTGCCTTCCGCACAAGATGTTTGCAGTTTTTTTATTAAAAGCTTTGGACTTGTATACAATATTCAATTAAGGATTATTCTCGACTAGATGTTTATATTGTACATGTATTATATTACTGCTCTTACAGTATCAAAACATTGCATATTTTAGCTTTGTTATATAAAACCATACTCTTGACTTGAAACTTATCTCTTGCTCATTCATATCCAATTTTGTAAATCCAGTTTGGCGATCATGTGGAAATGATTGGCTGTGTTGTTTGCTTTAAGATGCTTTTTTGCTTACCACAGATGTAAGCGTGTTTGTAGCATTCCTATGAGCTAGCACCAGCTTGGCCAGTTTTCTTAGACCTCGATAATCAACATGGCGTTTCCACTTGCAGAACTGCAGCATGCTTGATGTGGGGCATGGGGTTGGGCAGCAGGAGATCAGCAGCTTCTGAAATGCTGTGTAGTACCAACAACCGTGCCACAGTCGCCAAAATCGCATTTCCTCCACATTCTGTTTTATATAAATTGTATATCTCTTTTTGTCTCGTATTTTCCTAATATTTCCTCATATTTTATATATATATATTACCGATTGGGTAACTGAATGAATAACCATTTATATGGGGCTTGTCCAATAAATTGCCACGGTTTTGAACCTGGATGGTGTTAGTGCAGGTATGCAGCAGGGTTTTGAAATGACACCAGCCCTTTTAAGTCATGATTAGAAAATGAGTAAGCAGTTACTTTGCTTGTATTGGCAAATTCGCATGTGAAGCCTGAGCTACATTTTTTTATTTTTTTTTAGAAGATATTAGCCAGACACTGCAGCAGGTCTAACATATGTTCTCCGTTTGGGCAGATTTTAAAGATCTTTGTGGATAACCCATTCCCTATCACGCTGCTGAAGCAGAACACATCTGTGCGCTGTCTGGACATGAGCACGTCTCGCAGTAAGCTGGCCGTGGTGGACGAGCACAACACCTGCCTGGTCTACGACATCCAGACCAAAGAGCTGCTTTTCCAGGTAATGCCCCAGTTGAGATTGATGGCAGAACCAAATTTCACTCGTTTCCTGTTTATCAGAGAGATGCACATGTTCTCTTGTGCCTGGTTTGCCAGTTTCATGCCACAGAATTTAGCTCGGTCCACAAGCAATTACAAGCCAGTTTTAAAGAGTTTTTAAGACTAGATTATGGCATTAAGGAGTCGTGGCATGTTCATGTTTGATATAGACGTTCATGTAGACGCACATTTCAATATACAAAACAGATAACAGAAAAATATTCTCAACAACTAAAAAACGACACTTATGATATTGTAATGTAAAGTTTATAGGTTACCTGTTACACTCATTGGGTTATAATCTCTAAACACAGCACACAAAGAACTTCTTTTCATTCATGTTTCTATTTCCTGTTTAATAGGCTCTTAGTATTTAGCCAAAGTGATATGACTCACAGCAAATGTATTTTTGAAACATGGTTCAAAAGCAATCATCTTTTGTTTTAGTTTTTTTGTGTCAAAAGCATTCACTCTTTACACGCAACACTTTTGCTCTAAAAGCAAAGAGATTTCCACATTGACAGGTCTAAATTGTGACCTTAAGTATATGGGAAAGAATTTTTCTTTCTTCAAGTGAGTATTTTTGGCTTAGAAGTTGAGAGAGGAAAATACTGTCATTGCTAAATCATACAGAAATGAAATCACCAGGTAGTAAAAGACAAACCTCAGCTCTTTAACCTTCTTTTTTTCCCATATAGTTCTTTTGTTTCTTTGTTCATATTTTTGGTATCTTTCTGAGTTTTGTGCCTGTGTATAATCAGGAGCCCAATGCAAACAGCGTGGCCTGGAACACACAGTGTGAGGACATGCTGTGTTTCTCTGGCAGTGGCTATTTGAACATCAAGGCGAGCAATTTCCCTGTGCACCAGCAGAAGCTTCAGGGCTTTGTTGTGGGCTACAATGGCTCCAAGATCTTCTGCCTGCATGTCTACTCCATGGCTGCCGTGGAGGTGCCTCAGGTGTGTGAGCATTGGGTTAAATGCCTGTGAAATTAAGTGATAAACCATATAAATACATATGGAATTTTCAGAGCTTCACTTATTCCCCATTTTATGTTACAGCCGTATTTCAAAATGGATTAAATTCATTCTTTCCCTTACAATTCCACAATCAATACCCCATAATGACAATGTGAAAGAAGTTTGTTTGAATGTTTTGCAAATGTATAAAAAAAAAAAAAAAAATAATCACATGTACATACTGTAAATATTCACAGCCTTTTCCATGACACTCCAAATTGACCTTAGATGCATCCTATTTCCACTGATCATCCTTGAGATGTTTCTACAACTTGATTGGAGTCCACCTGTGGTAAATTTAGTGAATTGGACAGGATTTGAAAGGCCAACACTTATTTATGGTCCCACGGTTAACAGAGCACAAACCAAGCCATGAAGTACAAGAAATGATCTGTAGACCTTAAAGACAGGATTGTAATTATTTTCCGGATGCACTGTATGTGTGCGTGCGTGCGCGCGTGTGTGTGTGTGTATATATATAAATATGAATTATTAGGCAAATGTTCAGCTTTGATATTAATGAGTTTTTTGTGTTCATTGAGAACATGGTTGTTGTTCAAATTAAATCCTCAAATAAAATTAATCCTCAAAAACACAACTTGCCTAATAATTCTGCACTCCCTGTATATATAAATATATAAATGAGAAAACGCGATAAACGGACTCCTCCCTAAAAATGCTATTTTATGTATACTGTATTGAATTAATATTTTACTTCATTTTATTATGAATAATTCAATTTTTATTTATACATTTCATTATTTCAACTTAAAACTCTATAAAAAAAAAAATCATAAAGTCTTTTGGTTTTTTGTTCTGTCTGTGAGAGACTGGAAAAATCAGCCAAACAAAATAGTTATGTGGCAAATGCAATTCGACGATAAACCGGTGGTGCAAAATTCGGGCGATTACTGTGTGTGTGTTTGTGTGTGTATATGTGTGTGTGTGTATATATATATATATATAAAATATATTCTTGTACTTCACGCAGTCAGCTCCCATGTACCAGTATCTGGAGCGAAGGATGTTTAAGGAAGCTTATCAGATCGCTTGCCTGGGTGTGACGGACAGTGACTGGAGGGATCTGGCTACAGAAGCACTGGAAGGACTGGACTTTGACACAGCCAAAAAGGTTTTTCAATAAATTCTCCTCCAAACACACAGGCACCCCATTTAATTTTCAGGTTTGTACTGAAATATTGCATCAAGTAACTCATGAAAGCAGCAGATGGTGCTTCCTGGTGCTAGTTGAGAATTCAGGCAACCTCTTATATTTCCGAAAGAGAAATTAATCACTATTCACAGAAACACTATTCATCTCTGTCCAAATTGATGAATGTCCAAATGTGTCTCGCACTCCGTTCTACTTTTTTTTTTCTTTTCTAGGCATTTATCAGGGTCCGAGACCTTCGCTACCTTGAGCTCATCAATAGCATTGAAGTAAGTTCTGCTACACATTCACCATGTTCCCCACCCCTTTCTTTTCAAAGCTTTACCATCAAATATATGTTGTAAGTGGTGTATGTTCTACAACTGTAACTCTGAAAGTAGGCTCAAATATAATTCTACAAGTCTACAGTAAAGATCTGCGCTGAATGTCACGTACACCTGATTCTCGGATTTGCATACAGTTGATTCAAGTTGCATAATTTTTCCCACGATATTCTCAGAGCAAAAAAGCACTGATTGGAACGATTGGCCTTTTAACAGTCAATCATACACTAGTAATGTAATCCTAATAATGGCATTTGTCTAATCAGAAGCATTTTAAAATCAACTCACCAATTTCTGAAATCTTCCAGAATGTTAATAGAGATTTGGCGTAACTTTTGTATGCATGCGTGTTTCACCAAACTGTAATTCTAATAGTGAGTTACAATTCATCGAGTCTCTAATTGACTGTTTTAGCATCACCTGTGATTAAAATATGAAATGAAGGGCAACAGGAAATGTTTAGAGTTGTGAAAAACTGAGATTAACCATCACTTCTGGCCTGTTTTAAATTCTTTATATATAATTACTTACACAGGGAATTGTAAGGGTAATGCATAAAAAAAATTAAATGGTTGATGGTAAAATCTTCTGTGAGGTGATGCTTTTTTTTAAAAGAAGTCTCCAGATCCCAGCACTCTTTCACCCTAAAGCTGTTATATTTTGACATGCGAAGGTATTCAGGATGGAGAGCAAGTGTGAAGATGAAAAGTTAAGAGGCTGGTGAGAGTTTCTTCTTAGCTGGTATAATGTGTAAAACAATGAAGTGATAACTGGAACTAACTTTGTTTCGTGTTAAATAACTAAGTTTCGTCATTTATTTAAGAAATAAGAGACATGCACTGATAAAAGTCATAACAGTGACTTCACATCCCTCCTATTGAGCCTTTTCCTTAAGAGCACGCCCCATCATGTTTTATTACCTATTCAGCTTCTTTCGGATTCCTTCAAAAGCTGTAGAGTTTAGACGAAACGGATCCAGCTTTGTGTGAACAAGAAGCCAACCTTTCAAATCTGAATGCATTTGTGTGCTTTTTGTGTATGTGTTTAGACCTTGGTAGCCTCCAGCTAGTGGTTTTAAAAAGGGCTGGTCTTTTTCTTTTCTGCAACGTTCTTGATGTCAGGAATGTTGTATAGAAAAAAAAGGATTATTATATTTGAGTGGATAATGCAAAAGTAGTTCGTGTTAAAGGTTTGCATAACATACTGATTTTTGTAGCAGATTAGAAGGCGTGTGCATTTTTGTGTATCTGTGTACTGTAGGTACATGTACTGTACCTACACGTCTTTTTAACCACAAGTTAATGCAAAAATAAATAAATCTCAGCTCATTCGGCTACAAGGGTTTTAGTAAAGTCAGGTACTGATGTAGTGTGTCAGTGTTCCATTTCATCCCAAAGGTCTTTAGTAGAATTGAGTTCAGAGTTTTAGAGCCCTCCAATCCAAATCATGTAAACCACATCTTCATGTTCTGGCTTTGTGCACAGGGGCATCGTCATGCTGGAGCAGGTTTAGGTCTCCTAGTTCATTCGAAGGGACTATTTAATGCTACCACATCCAGAGACCTTTACAATTGTGTACATCCAACTTTGTGGTAACAGTTTGGAGAAGAACCACACATGGCCCAACACTGTGTGTGTGTGTGTGTGTGTGTGTGTGTGTGTGTGTGTGTGTGTGTGTGTGTGTGTGTGTGTGTGTGTTTGTATGCATATAGATACAGTGTTGTAAAAAACTATTTTCCTGATTTCTTTTTTCTTTTTTGCATTTTTTAGTCACAGTTAAATAACTCAAAATGAAAAGACAAAGATATCCAGAGCAAAATGCAGTTTTGTAAATGAGGAATTTATTTATTAAGCTGTTCAAACCTACCTGGCACTATGTGAAAACGTAAATCAGTAAGATTTTTCTTGCCCCCACTCCTGATTGCTGTCAGACCTGTTAAATCGAGAAATCACTTAAAAAGACCCTGTCTGGCAATGTGAAGCACGCTAAAAGATCTCAAAAACACATCATGCTACGATTTAATGAAATCCAAGAACAGATGAGAAACAAAATAATTGACATGTATCAGTCTGGAAAGGGTTACAAAGTAATTTCTAGGGCTTTGGGACTCCAGCGAACCATGGTAAGAGCCATTATCCACAAATGGAGAAAACATGGAACAGTGGTGAACTTTCCCAGGAGTGACCCAGATTACATCCATTGGCGAGTTCCAAGGCAAAAACCACTGCTGACCAAAAAGAACACAAAGGCTTGTCTTACATTTGGCAAAAAGGTATCTTAATTATCCCTAAGACTTTCGGGTAAATATTCTGTGGACTGATGAGACAAAAGTTTAACTTTTTGGAAGCTGTGCATCCTGTTACATTGGACGTAAAACTAACCCGGTATTTAAACAAAAAAAAACAGTCCATCATTCCAACAGGCAAAGTGGTGGTAGTTTGATGGTCCAAACTTAACAACGAGTCTTTGCACAGACTCAACATATACCCAGTTCTCTTGCACAGAGTATTTTATTTAACTTACCTTAACATTTTTACTATTTATTATTTTGTAGTATTTATTGCATGCCTTATTGCCTATGTTTGTGAATACTGCTGGTAGCTGTAAATTTTCCATTGGGATGAATAAAGTATCTGTCTGTCTGGTTCAGGACCTGGACGAATTGGCATAAATGATAAAACCATAAATTTTGCGCTCTAGCTATGTCTTAGCTTTTTAAGAATCACTTGGGTTACGCAGCAGGACAATTATCTGAAACACACCCTCCTCTAAATGGCTCAAAAAAAGCAATTTGTCCAGGCTTCAATTCGATTGAGATGCTGTGACATGATCTCAAACAGGACGTTCATGCTCGAAAACCCTTTCAATGTGGCTGAATTAAAAGAATTCTGCAAAGGACAGTGGGTCACATCAACTCCACAACGATGTGAAGGATTCGCTGCCGGTTATCGCAAACACTTGATTGCATTTGTTGCCGCCAAGGGTGACACAACCAGTTATCAGGTTTAGGGGGCATTTACTTTTTGCACATAGGACCAGGCAGGTTTGGACAGCATTATTTGCTTTTTTGATAAATGCAATCATGTTTTACAAACTGCCTTTTTTTTTTTTTTTTTTTTTTTTCTGGGTGATTTTTTGTGTAATATTCAAATTTGCTTGATGATCTGAATCATATACATTTGAGGAATACAATATCCAAAAAAAATGTAATAAAAAGAATGACTAATTAGAACCTTTTTTATAGCACTGTAGATAGATATATATCTGTGAACATACTTTTTGACATTTGATAACTGAAAATATAATAATAGAATTAGGCCTAAATCCAAACCGGGCAAGGGTGAAAAAGTTTTTTTTTCGTGCGCCGGTTTGCTCTTCTATTTTCGTTCTGTTTATCGCCGACCCATGAGAGAGCGAAAAATGTGTGGTTTCTATTTGCGTGTTGGTGATTCATCATTTGCACATACACACACACTCGAATAATTTTGCTGGGCTACTTTCCCTGTGCATGCGCTAATGGAATTGTGTGGTTGGGTGTCTTTTGCACAGGAGAGGAAGAAGAGAGGTGAGAACAACAGTGATCTCTTTCAAGCAGACGTCTACGCTTACCAGGGCAAATTCCACGAAGCTGCCAAACTCTATAAGCGAAGTGGCCATGATAACCGGGCGCTTACCATGTACACAGACCTGCGCATGTTTGAGTATGCCAAGGTGTGTGTGTTTACATTCACATTAAAGCATGTGCTTGCTCATATTGTTTGTGTGTGTGGTGGATGAAACCCATGTTTCCATTGCTGCTGTATATATTTGTTTTCTCTTCTCGCAGTTCTTCTTTGTGTATGTTTTCATGTTCTGTCTGCTCTTTGCACTGATTTTCGTTGAAGGAAAACAGACCAGTCCTAATTGTTGCGCTGCGCTCTTTTCTTAGCTCCTCCACTTCACTAGACCCTTGAGCTCTAGACGCGTGCAACGAATAATTACGTCTTCTTCAAGTACATTAGGTTCCTTTCAGACATTTCTGCAATCGGGCTGCGGGTCCCAACTGTAGTGTGCCTTTATGCACGTGTTTGTATGCGGGAGCAAGAGAAGAGCGTGAGAAAAGGAAAAGGGATTTGTTCCCCACTTCCTCTGTATTTGATCTGTTGAACTTGAAAATGTTCGTTTGGTTTGTTTTTGCATAGTGCAAAAAGAAGAAAAATTATTTTGCTACTCACGTGTGTGTGTTCTAGGACTTCCTGGCTTCGGCAGACCCTAAAGACACAAAGCTGCTGATGAAGAAGCAGGCGGACTGGGCTAAGAACAGCAAAGAGCCGCGCGCCGCTGCCGACATGTACCTAAGCGCGGGGGAGAACATGAAGGCCATCGAGATCATCGGGGAGCACGGCTGGGTGGACATGTGAGATTCAGTTAAACACTGAATTCCTGGTTAAAGCACATACACACACACACAGGTTACCTGAACTCTAAAAGGAAGAACGTTTTTCTTTCTAATTTGGTCACCTGCCAATCAATCAGCTCCTATCCATCAATCAGCTCTCTCCAGGCACATGACAACTACCAATTGGGGAGAGTAAGCGTTAACTTGTGCTTCTTGTAAGACATGTGAAGCCAGCAAACTGCTTTTTTCCCCGAACTGCTGCTCATGATTTATGATTTACAGAAAGTGCTTTTCGCCATTTTCCCCATACAACCCCAACTCCAAAAAAAGTTGTGACACTGTAAAATTAAAATAAAAACAAACTGCAACAATTTGCAAATCTCATAAACCCACTGTTATTCACAGTAAAACATAGATAACATATCAGATGTTTAAACTGAGAAAATGTAAAATTTTTAAAAAACAATGTCATTTTGAATGTGATGGCTGCAACACGTCTGAAAGTTGGGACGGGGCAACGTAAGTCTTGAGGTTAATTGACAACATGTCAGTAAATGATTGCATATAAATAGTGTATTTTAGAGAGGCAGAGTGTCTCAGAGCTAAAGCTAGATAGAGCTTCACCAATCTGTGAAACACCACAATTGTGGAACAATTTAAAAATAATATTCCTCAACATATAATTGCAAAAGTGTTTCAACGGTTTGCATCAAAAGTTAAAAAAAATCTGGAGAAATCTCTGTGCACTAGTGACAAGCGTAAAAAATATCAATATTGGATGGCTCTGATCTTTGGGCCCTCTGACAGCACTGTATTTAAAACAGTCATGGTTCTGTATTAGGAATCATTGCCTGTGAACACAGTTTGCCATGTCAACCACAAATGCAGGTCAAATCTTGACCATGCAAAGAAGAAGGCATGTGTAAACATTATGTAGAAAGCTGCCATCCTCTCAGGCAAACTGCAAAACTGTTGGTCAGATGTATCGAAATTGTGGACACCATAACCTCCGGACTAAAGAGGAGAGGGAACATCTGGCTTGTTACCAGCGCTCAGTTTAAAAAGCTGCATCTCTGATGGAATGGGCGTGCATTAGTGCACACATTTGGAAAGGATCCATCAATGCTGAAGGGTTTCCATCCAGAAACCGTTTTTTTTTCGGGGGATACTGCATCTTTTACAATAGCATGGCTACTGAGTAGAAGAGTCCAGGTGCTGCACTGGCCTGAGTGCAGTCTATACCTTTAACCATTACCTATACCATTTTTGAAATGACCGTATTTTTTTTTCTCCTTAAAATGGCATATATTCTCAGTTTAAACATTTGTTGTGTCAACTACATTGGAATTGGGTTGTACGTGTTTGATTGGTTATAGTCAATGTGGTTGATGGGTAAGTGAGAGTGTGATGCTTTCACACCTGTCCATATAACACGAGCGAATTTACTCCCTTGAATCATGATCTATTGATATCTGTGGCAATGTCAGGAATCAAACTTGTGATCTTTTGAAGGATAGACAGAAAGCTTTTCTCTTTTGCCACTCCAGTGCCCTTCTTCTTTTAAAACTGTTGAAACCCAATATAAGAAGCACTTCTGCAAATAGTCCCAAAAACTGTTCTGATTTAAACCATACTGACCCCACCATGAGAAATCTCTCGAAAACTTTGGAAAGCCTGCTCTGAATTGGAGTGAAAACAGAGAGATGAAAAGTGGAAAGAGAGAGCAGTCTTTCATGCTTCATGTATCTGTATCTAAAATTGGAAATCTTACCTGGCACTGTCTCTTGAACATACATCACTTCTTTCTTCTCCCCCAAGCACTAGCTCAACTTCGCCAAATAACCACTTCAACTCTGTCATCATTTAGGCAACGTGTTCGTCCTCAAAGTGGAATTTGCCTTCCGCTTGTCTTCCACTGCATATTTGCTCTCCTCTCCGAGTTCCCGTTCTTCCTTCGAGTTTGCTTTCTTTTGTCCCATTTTTTTTTCCCCCCGAACAGTACGGAATATTAAAGACTATAGCCTCGCATCAAACAGATAATAACAACGTTGAGGACAACATATAATTAAACCACTGGCAAGAAAAGAGGGAAAACAATCAAATGGAACTAATTTCATGGATCGTTGCCCACACATAATGTGCAAAATGAACCTCCGTTGTTTGAGCAACTCTCCCATTATATTATTGCTATCTTTATATCAGATAAGCAAAGTTCATCTTGAATCAAACAACTCCCTCTCTCTTCCTGTCTCTCTCGCTCTCGTTCCGCAGGTTGATAGATCTGGCGCGTAAGCTCGACAAAGCGGAGCGCGAGCCATTGGCCAGGTGCGCTGAATTCTTCCAGAAGTTGAATCACCATGGTTACGCAGCTGAGACCTACTCCAAAATGGGTGACCTGAAAGCCTTGGTGCGGCTACATGTAGAGGCCAGGCACTGGGAAGAGGTGTGTGTGGGCGGACGGGTGACAGTCGGGTCGAATACGTTCCTCTTTGTCGCCGCAAAGTGTGTTTTATAACATGTAGTTTGAATTTCTAGTGTTGCTGTGTTACCATTACGTGCTGCTAATTACAAACCTCTAAGCTGATCATTGACCAGCTTACCTACCAATTAACCGCTGCTTTTATGCACGGGCCCAGAGGTGTCCGACACTGAAAGTTCTCATATATTGTGCTCTGATGATTCACTGTACTCAAGGAATCTTTTATATTTCGGAACACATCATTACAAACTATTAAAATTGTCTGTGTAGATATGTAGATGTAAAAAACATGTAATATAGTTTGCTGGAGATTTCTGGAGATGCAGTGCGATCCGATTTCCATTTCATTCAACACGATGTGATTTAATGCAATGCGATTTGATGCTATGCATTTCAGTATGGTACAAATAGTTTTTTTCTTTGGTTTAGAAAGCAACTCATAAATTTACTTAAGTGCCTTCTGACTTCCAACACATGGTACTTTCACAAACAGGCTTTTGTAAAAAAAAAAAAAAAAAAAAAAAAAAAAAAAAAAAAAAAAAAAAAAAAAAAAAAAGATAAAATATAACCCAGAGGTTCTTTTACTATTCTGTCTGTAGGAAGATGCTGCTCTACCTCTGTCACGTTAATCTATATTCTATGTGTCTCACAGGACACGCCTCGGTCTCTGTAGTGTTGTGATGCGTCATATTGAGAGAACACGCTTATAGAAATCAATACATATAAAACATTGAACACATTATTTGTCACTTTGTAAATATTAAAAGCATAGCGCATCTACTAATAATTATATAAAAGTTATTTTTTTACCGTTATAAATATGTTAATGATACGAACGGCAACTTGTATCCGATACACACTTTTCTCAATCGATTCATCACGTCGTAAACTTTTATGCCGATGCAAATCGCCGAATCTCACCATCCTAAATATAAATATTTTTAGACACAGTATGCAAAGTGGAAATGTTGTTCTGCTATCCCGAACATCTCGCCACATAGTTCCTGCTTGTAACCCTGGCTAATAAACCATTGTATCTTTTGTTGTCAATGTTTCTCTAAAAGTTTTTATTTAGAACCTATTCGTAAAATCGCTGAATTTTTTGGTATTTGTCCAATGTGCTAAAATATTAATTTTTTGTTTTGTTTTTTCCACTGCACCACAGGCCTTCTCTCAGGTTGAGAAGCATCCTCAGTACAAGGACGATGTGTATGTTCCCTATGCACAGTGGCTTGCTGAGAACGACCGCTTTGAGGAGGCCCAGAAAGGTGAAGCAACTGCATCCACTTCTTGCGTACAGTGTTTTTTTTTTTTTTTTCTTTCTCACATATTCGCAGCCTATTCAGCGAAGTGCTGTGGATTATAATTACATGTCCACATTACATTTAGAACAAAAAAAAAAGGCCGTGTGGGAGCTCTGGTAGTCCTCGTTCCTATATTGCTGGAGAAAGAAATGTGGATTGTTCTATGCAGCACTGATTATCTTTCTGGTCATAATCCACCATTGTGCTTCGGTTGATTATAATTGGCAGCGGAAGACGATTTACAAGCCCGACGAGGCAGAAATGTCTTCAGACTCTACACCACACACACTTCGTTTCATTAACACAGGAATTGTTCTCCTCACTCTTCAGCTACTCCGAGACCACCGTCTGTGTTTATCCTAGTCTCCTGTCTAAACCCGTTGGAGCTGAGCTGCACTCCAGCCACCTCGAAATCTTTTGTGATAAATGGGCGACTAAAGCACTTCGACCCAAAATGCAACTAATGGAATCCTGACCCTTAAAAAGGCGTCGTACATGAGGCCGTGGCAGGGGTTCGCACTGCTGTAAAGCTGCGTTTCATTAGGCTGAGATAGCAAGGAGGGAAACCGGTGCTCAATCCTGCTCAGGTTTCTAAGTGCGCCTCTGTTTGACATCCACTAATAGCCTCTCATTTTCTCTGTGAACCAAGTTGCAGCAGAGATTAGGCTTTAAGAGCGGTGGGTTTCGTACGACTTGTGTGCATTAAGTACAAATTGCTTTTGGCGTGTGGGTGAGGTAGAGAGGTCTGGCCCGGTTCCCTGTGTGTAACGCCTGACAGCTGGAAGAAGAAGAGCGGAAAAAGGAGGAATTTATTACTTGCATGGCCAACCTCTGGGAAAGATTTCGGTCAAATATGAGCGTGATGCAAATGACTAAATCCCTGTTTAGACTGATTAATGAATGGTATTATATCCAGAGATTGATGGCAGAACTGAGTCGAGCAGCTCCTCGGCTCGAGGTTCTGAAATTAATGCTCATGTGATTTGAGTTTTTAAGTGGCTTCTAAGTCGTTTGCAGACAGTTTTTGAAATCAAATCTGACGTCTGAAGCTAAACAGCTGAAGTGTCTGGATTTAAATAAGTAGCCACATGCTGGTGTGCGGAACGACATATGACGAAATATGATGCATTTTAGAAGTCAGTTTCATCCTGAACCTGGAATATCGGTGCAGTTTATTTAATACTAATAGCACTAATCGTATATTATACAGAACTTCTGAACTGGCACTAGTGCATCTTTTTGAGAAATTCACTTTTTAATTTAATCAGCTTGGGGCTTTGGCACTAATTGGTGAACAAATAGTGAAAGCTATTGCTTAGCATGTTCATATTAACTGACACTTATTTTGTTTAGTTCCCTGAGTTGCTCTTGCAAGTTGTTTTGTATTGATTTTTTGCTCCATATAATATAATGAGCTTTGATTATGTTTTGTCTGGTTTCCCAGCAGTTTTGATTAAAGATAAAAAAACACAAGTACTAACAATCAACTGTAGTTAACATGTACCACTTGGATCATCATGTTTTCATAATCCTTTATCTTGGTTAAGAATGTTTGCCTGGTCTTGCACAAATCTTATTTGTATCGAATGAGCTCCTGACGTCATTAGATGTAGTGAATATAAATTCAAACCTTTAGTTTAGCCTGCGTGTGTTTTTCTTGACAAACACGTTGAATTCTTTACATCATTGTATCCAGCGACTGTCAAAGTTTTATTGTTTTAAGAGATGTTCCTTTTGTTGATATGCAACAAAATAGGTATGAAGATGTACACCCTAGCCGAGTGTTTGCGCTCCTACTAACGTTTGGACGTATGCTTTTGGTGTTTCTCTTGTTATATGGTGAAGTTGGTTATAATAATTTGCAGTCTCTATGAAATGTCTTGGTAAATAAAAGAATGGAATGGTAGCCATGTGGGTTTATGTTTCCTTTCACCTGGAATATGTCTCCAACCTTCCCTGCTCCAAAACACCCCAAACCATTTATTTCCCACCTTGACTGTGAGTGTAAAGCAGTCTGGAAACATCTCCTCCCCTGTTCTCTGACTTATATAAGTTCTTCTGTCAGAACCAAAAATGCCAAATTTGGACTCATCTTTCACAGACCTTTCTTCCAGTCATTCACTGTCCAATTCTTGTGTGTTTTGGTCTTTTACATCGTTTGTTGCATATGAACAAAAGGAACATGTGTCTCAAAAGCCATAAAAGACCAAGAATCTCCAAACTATTGACAGGCACTATAAATGTTTAAATATCCCGTGAAACATTGTGAAATAATGAATTGTTGCCTTAGGCATCAAAATCACGTCTAGCTGTATAATAGCAGATTCAGCGTTTATTACATTTCTGAATCATGAATCTCGAGTGACTTGAATTTGAATCTGAATCTTGTTAAGGCTACAACCAGGAGCCCAAGAGATCGAAATCATCATCTACAGAATTGAAATTGTATCATATTGCGTAAAAGAGCTTTTCCACAAGTTTTACTAATACAGTGGCGTCAAAATTTTAGAGACATCAATATTCTATTCATTCTCTGTAATTTCTAGTTTTGCGAAAAAACCTTCCTTGGGTCTATTCCACTAAACCCTGTGACCAGAAAACACCAATTACACTAATAATATTGGGACATACCAAAAAATACAAAGCATTTTTACCTTGAATTGCATTAATTACTGGTAAATATAATTTGAGATGGGAAATAAACATTTTCACTATTTAAACTTTTACCAAATTGTTAACACAAAGTTCTAAGCACAATATTTGTATGACTTTGGATGCAGTAGCATTAAACTGTCTTTCATTAGAACTAGGAGAGCCAAAACTATTTCTAGCATGACAATAAACTTGTGCACAAAGTGAGTTCAATGAAGATATGCTTTAGATGGACTGGAGTGGAAGATCTTGAGCGGCCCCCTATAGAGCTCTGACCTCATCCCTACTGAACACCTCTGGGATCAATTGCACTGACTGCACCCCAAACCTCTTTACCGTGCTGAATGAGCACAGATCTACACAAGCACACTCCAAAATCTAGTGGAAATTCTTCCTGGAATAGTGGAGGTTATTATGACAACAAATGGGGCTTGAATGTTCAAAAAGCACATATTAATCTAATGTTCAGGTGACCACAAGCTTTTTTCCATGTAGTGTGTGCGTGTGTGTATATATGTGTATATAAGAAAAAACATGAGTATAAACTGTAGATTTTTATTTACCCCACTCACTAACCAAGGGTTTACAGTATAAAGTAAATTTTTAATGGATATTACATAAATAATGGGAAAAGTCATAGCCACAATGGTCATGTGTAAGTATTTATAAAGAGGCATTTACTCTGATGACGAGAGAAAGATTCTTAACCCTCATTTTGCCACCTGGCTGCATCCAGAGAAAACTCTTGATGCATGTCCTCCTTGCGCATTGAGGGACAGTAGGGTGAATCGAGTCATTCTTATGGCTCAAAGGAAGAGCAGACTGGGAAGTGTGTTCAGCCCACAAGCAATGCATGGCCTGCAAAGACATTCCATAATCTTTCAGCAAAAATAGAAATAAAAAAAAATTGTATCTGAAATCTTTTTTGCCACTGATTAAATTTCATGTTTTTCTGGCTTTGTTTACCAGCTTTCCACAAGGCTGGCCGGCAAGCTGAGGCTGTCAAGGTTTTGGAGCAGCTTACTCACAATGCTGTTGTGGAGAGCAGATTCAACGATGCGTCATACTACTATTGGATGCTCTCCATGCAGTGTCTGGATATAGCACGAGGTACATGCGTGTGTGTGTTATATGAACTCGACGTCGTTTACAAATGGTTTCAGTTCTTGATCATGTTTCCTCTTCAAGTGTTTGCATTCCTCTCAATTATAGTTATGCATGGGTTCGCTTTTTATTTCCATAGAAAATGAGGAGAAAAGGGAGGAGATGTTGCAGAAATTCCACAGTTTCCAGCATTTGGCTGAGCTGTACCACGTTTACCACTCCATTCATCGCTACATGGTGACTGTCCTTATCCAAAGCTCTTCACTTCATTGCACTGCTTTTTGTCATTAGCTGTAAGACACAGTCTGACTGTTGCAAATGAATCCTCTAAAATGGTGAGAAATAACTCTGTGAAACATAATGTGTTCCAGCCTGACCGCAATGAGCCGGGGTTTTATATCAAACTGCTGCTCTTATTCCAAGATTCCTCAAGTCCCTTATGTGTTTTAAACACATTTGTTTTTGTTTTCTTTTTTACTTCAACTCCACTCTGGTTACATTTGAATTGTGAATGCATGTACAGGGCACTGTATGTTACTGCATTTGTAGTCTTGGCAAATATCACCTGTCATGTTCCCCGCAGAGACATCCAGATTCGTTTTAGCTTTGGACTGAGTCATTGCTTGCACCTCACAACGGCGACAGTCTTTATGTCTCTGAAATGATTTGATTGCCTTAATAAACGACTCGACTTGTATTTAAAATGATTTTCCCCTTTGCCAAATGCAGCTGTAGCACCTCTGCCTTTTCTGTTCTGTAGTCTTGCAGAGACTAAAATGAGACTAGAATAGGAGAAAGTCAAAAACATAAAGTCTATATCCAAGTACAGTATAAGCATTAAAGTATTGGGACACCTGGCTTTTCCAGCCGTATGTGGTTCTTGCCCCAACTGTTACCACAATGTTGGTGTATATGATGTCTTCGGATGCGGTAGCATAAACATTTCCCTTCACTTGAACTAGGAGACCCAACACTGTTTCAGCATGACAATGCCTCTGTGCACAGAGTGAGCTCCATGAAGACATGCTTTCCATGGATTGGAGTGGAACAACCTGATTCGCTGGCTATAGAGTTCTGACCTCAACCCTATTGAACACCATTTGGAATGAATTGGACCACTGACTGCACTCCAGATGTTCAGTACCAGGGTCATGTGATTGAATGAGCACAAATCTTTCTGAAAAAGTGGAGGATATTTTAAAATCCTATAGGGACCAAATGTGAAAGGGGATGCTGAAAGACTCTTATAGTCAGGTGTCCACAACCTTTTGTTTTTATAGTGTCTTTCGGTCATTTTTTAGTGTCATATTGATAAAAAAACCAGTGAATTAGTTTTTATGAATAAAGTCAAAAACATAATATATATGAAGTCATTTATAGCTGATGCTAATTTGTTGGTTGGTGCTGTATTTTCTATATTCCTGCAAGATATTCCATAGCCCGGTAAGGGGGATTGCCTTAGGCAGACATTGTTAGTACAAAGTGGTGATTACTAGAAGAAAATCTGAAACCCCAGAGACTATTTAAGCTTGTAGTTTGAGATCCATGAGATGACAAGCATGATGGACTTCATTGAAGCTTGCATGGTAATTATACAGATTAATACACAAGTAATTCCGGGTAGAATTATACTTTAAATTGGTATAAGACGAACAGATAAACAGTTCAACCAAATAAGCATTGATCCCGAGGCTTGAAAGACAAAGTGGTGGAGTTGATGATTAAAAAAATAAATCAGTAGATACCCAAATGCATAAAAAAAAAACGTCAGTAGATTGACTCAACTTGTATATAACTGTGTGTGTTTTTCTTTCAGGTCGAGCCCTTCAGTTCAAACATGCCAGAGACCCTTTTCAACCTCTCGAGATTCCTTTTCCACAACTTGACTAAAGACATTCCTCTGGGCATCTCCAAAGTGTATCCTTTAAAAGAAAAACACACAGAGCTCGAGCAGCCCTGAGCGTCTGCAGGGTGCTTGATCATGTCCCGACCTTTTAATAAGTGCTCACTCGAATCAAGGATATTCAAGTATTTAGTATATGTTCTCTCTATGTGTGTGTGTGTGTGTGTGTGTGTGTGTGTGTGTGTGTGTGTGTGTGTGTGTGTGTGTGTGTGTGTGTGTGTGTGTGAGAGAGAGAGAGTGAGAGAGAAAAAGAGAGAGAGGGGGGCTTGATTTAGTCTTGAACTGAATGCATATTAACTCTGCTCACATCACCTTTAGATTTAAGAATTCAAATGAAGTGATATAATTGAAGAAACACTTCAGAAAAGTGTGTCTCTTTTACCCTGCCTGTGAATCAGTGACAGAGGAAAGAGTGCGTGTAAGCAAGCAAGCGTGACGCTGCGAAGGCACAGAGATGAATTTAGACAAAGAATTTCAATTTTGTCACTTCCATTTAATTGCCATTTGGACCTGTCTTCAATATCTCACTTTGTCCCTGTCTCATTTGCACTCCTCCTCCTTCCTCCTCTATCCGTCTTTATCTTAGATGCACATTCTCTATGCATCTCTCTCTCTCTCACTTTCTTTTATTGATGTCTTCCAGCTTTTTTTCTCCCAAGTTGCCAGATGTTCATGACGCCATGAGAATGAACATATGGCAGCTGCTCCCTCTTTGATAATGTAGAGAATGAGAGAAACAATTTGAGAGAATGTGTTACAGAGGAAAAGAGGTATGAAAGAAGGAGCTTATTCTTCCTTTACAGCTCAACTGTGGTGAGAAGCAAATTAATTACTGAAAGACTTTTCAGATATGTCAATTTTCTTTTTCTTTTTTTTTGGGTGGGTGGACTGGGGTTGTTTGTTATGGGGTTTATGACCTTTCAGTGGTCCAGTAGGTATATTCCCACACTGTCCTATCGATTAGTCAGAGAACATGACGATTAACTAACCAGACACTTTAAAAGGAACATCTGTACACCTGCTTATTGATGCATTTATCCAAAGAAAAATGTCTTTAGTCATGAGACATCCTGTATTTTGGGTGAGCGTGTGTGTGGAACCTGATGATAATGATGATAATAATAGTAATATGTTTTATTTATATATCATCTTTTCTTAGCTCAAGGACACTTCACAATAATAAACCATACTACAATTTTGACTATAAGACTTTTAGACTACTTTTGTTTTTGTTCATCTGCCTCAAGGTTTGACATGGTGCAATCTGAGATGTGTTGTTATTTGAGTTATTATGGGCTTCCTGTTATAGGTTTTATCCTCTCTGGCCATATTTCTAGCCATTCCACCTGCACTACTGCCACTCACTTGATAGTTTTTGTTTTTTTTGCAACATTTGGTCTAAACTCTGAAGACTATTGTGTGTGAAAATCCCAGGTCAGAAATGTTCTAAATACTCAGTTCGGGTCATCAAGCTTCAAATTTCCTGCTGCAGTCAAAATCACTGTTCTGATGTGAATCATCCTGTGAATATTGTATTTGCACGACGTCATGTATTTTGCTGCTGCCACATAATTGGCTGATTGGATAATTGCATGGAACAGCAGATGTACAGGCTTTACTTTTAAATAAAATGTCCAACGAGTGTATGTACAATTTTGGAAATATGGTGAGTTGTTTCTTAAAATAAGAACCCCCAGCCATCTGTTTGTATCAGCAAATGTGTCAGGAATTGGGAACAAAAATTCTTTAATGAATTGCTTAGAAAAGCGAATATGAGGTAGTAGCAACAGAATAGGTTGGAGAATACCATTAGCCAGTTGACAGACAGGTCTTCAAGGATCATACCATTTTATCATTTATTGTGTCTTTCCTGTACAGTCGAACCAATTGCTTTTGAGATTTGTACTGTGGCCTATACATGTAACAGTAAAGAAACTGCACAAAGATTAGTAAGCATTGCATGCTTGTCACTGATTTGACAAGATGTATGACAATTATATGGTGAAAAGGATGACATTTTTCAGTCTGTTCCCCAGCTCGCCTAGCAAATTCAATCTTTGCAATTTCAACTTTTGAATAGCCTGACTCTCTTTAAGTGATTTATATATACAGTAATCCCCTGCTTTACCACCCTGCTTTAGTCACATTACTTATTTGTTTGTCTGGCTTTCCCGGTTTCACAGTACATGTACAATTCCCCATGAAAAAAGAACCATCAAAAGGAGAGAGGAAAAAAAATGTTAAAAGATGTGTGTTAAGTCAAATTCTACAATCATAAAGACAATACAATTTGTATTCACTTTAATAGTGGAGATCTTTTATCATGGATACTCAGCATGACCTTGATAGTAGAAATTGGACATGAGCATGATTTTTGGTGTGGATGTGATTGGTGCCTTGATCCTTGACAGACAGGACAGCTATACTCTGTATGCCTTGGCTAAGCAGGGTAAGGCACTGGGGGCCTATAAGGTGGCACGTCATGCCTTTGAGAAGCTTCAGGGCCTGAAGATCCCAGCTCAATTCCAGGAGAGCATGGAGCTCAGCTCACTCACTGTTCGCTCCAAACCCTACCGTGACAGTGAGGTGTGTCTTTGTGTTCTTACTATCTGGTGCTTAAGCTCTAATAGCATTTCAGAAAATTGTAAATCCTGTTCATCAAAATGTGTTACAGTCCTAATAATTCTGTAATTAAACATATATATACTCTCTCACTCTATGTATGCATGTATGTATGTGTGTGTGTTTTGTTTGTTTTGCAGGATTTAATTCCAATGTGTTACCGCTGTTCCACTCACAACCCACTACTCAACAACCAGGGCAACGCCTGCGTCAACTGCAGACAACCGTTTATTTACTCCGCCTCCTCTTATGGTGAGTGGCCAGCACGGCTGTCAATCACATCAAAGAGCCTTTCCTAAAGCGTTTAATATTTAAATGGATCACTTAATCCATTTTTAATCCTTATGAAATAAGATTTGAGTCTTTGTGCAGACACTACATATATTGTGTGTGTGTGTGTGTGTGTGTGTGTGTGTGTGTGTGTGTGTGTGTGTTTGTTTAGAGGTCCTTCCCTTGGTGGAGTTCTATCTAGAAGAGGGGATCACAGATGAAGAAGCGGTGTCTCTGATTGACCTGGAAGTTCCTCGAGCGGACAAGAAGGCACCCCGCTGGCAGGAGATGAGCAGAGGCGGTATCCTTTTACCGCACACACACTCACAATGTTTGTGTAGTTACAGGGCATTTAAATAAGCAGTATTCAGAAGGGCATATGTGCGGTTAGAGCTAAGTGAATTAGGATACCGGGCGATGGATTAGTTCTGCTTACAAACTCTTACCTAAGTAGAATGAAGGACATCAAATGTGACACTTCAAAACAGCTGAATTACAATAACATCATGTGGTAACTTGTGTGTTGAGGGACATTTTAAATCTAAATAAAAAAAAAATTTTAGACCTTTTAATAACAGGTTTGTAATAATTATTACCTTATTACTTTATTCTATTCACAGTTAATGTTGTATTTTTATTATACAAAGACAAGCAGGGAATGTACAGTGTTAGAGCACCTGAAAAGAAAGCGAATATGCCAGAGTGTGAATTGCAGAGCAATTTTAGGACAAACGTGTCAAAGCGTTATGGAAGTATGAAACAGATGGCAACTGAAAAACGCTTGTGTACTTGTGCAGCTCTCCTTAACCGCGTGTTTGTTACAGATAGTCAGTCGCTAAGGATGGATGATGATGTAGAACATCCTGAAGAAGATCCCTTTATGGCCAAACTAAGTTTTGAGGTGAGAGAAAGATTCATAAATGAAAGACGAGAAAGGTGGGAAAGCTTTTAGATAAATGTGTATAAAACCTGCATCCAAATTTCACCCTCATTATGGTGTATGAACCAGCTTTCTTGACTGTATAAATATATAATACAATGCTGTTCAGATTTAAACCTGAAGTGAGTGTGGGATAAAACTAGGAAGAATTCCTTGTTTATTCCCTCTCTCCCTCCTTCCCCCCCTTTTTTTTCCTTCTCGTTGCTTCCCTTTCCTGTCGTGTCTTGTCATGTCCTGTCCTGAACCCTATGGCTGGGTGCATTGAAAACTGCTGTGAAAAAGAATTTTAGTGTAGAAATGTCAGCACTGTCAGCATTGTCTGTGAATGCTGGCTCTGACAGTTCCTCAGCCTCAGCTACATCACTTTTAGGTCAGAACCGGTCTCAGCTAGAGATTTTTGGCGGGTGAATTTTGTTCCTGAATATATAAAGAATCTACTTGTCTAATTAAAGCCACCACGATCCTGACCAGGCAGTCAACGAATGAATGCATTTGTCACGTAAATGCGTCACGCAGCGTTGCGCCTTGATTCGAATTAGTTTCTTCTGAAGAGTGTATATCACACTCGCACATGAAGACCTCCTGCTCATGTGACTTTTTTTTTTCTTTTCTCTTTTCTAATGCACACCTCTAGATTCAACCAGATGCACTGTGAATTTATCTGGCAAGCTTGCTATTGGGAAAAAAAAAACCTTTATTGCTCGCTATTCATATCCATATTCAAATTTATTTGGAATACAACTTATTCCGAACAATATATTCCCAATCATCTACCTCGTTGCTTTACTACTGACTGTGTGTCTGTGGTGTCTGTGGTCACTGGTGTGTCTGCACTTGTGTGTCTTACAGCAGGGGGGCAGTGAGTTTGTTCCAGTTGTGGTCAGTCGTGCTGTGTTGAGCTCCGTGTCTCGGAGAGACGTTTTGATAAAGCGCTGGCCCAAGCCTCTGCGCTGGCAGTACTACCGCTCTCTACTGCCCGATGTCAGCATTACTATGTGTCCCTCCTGCTTTCAGGTATAAACACACACTCACAGTAATTGCATGTTTCCGGTCAATTTAACGCAAACGAGATCTTGCTATCCGATCTACCGCAAATCGCTTTTCTTTCATTGTTCGTCACGACAAAATTCTTTCACGTCTTGTTTCTGATCATTATATGTTGTCTTCTCTGCGCTCCATCCTGATTCCGCCCTTCCTCTCTACGTCCCGCAGATGTTCCACAGCGAGGATTACGAACTGTTGGTCCTCCAGCACAACTGTTGCCCTTACTGTCGCAGACCCATTGACGAGCCCAGCTAGCTCACCTCAATGGATTGAGTGCATGACAGAGTGCGTATTTATAGGGTATGGATTAGCCCAAGCTGAATGATTTTGAGGCTTCTTTAGAGATTTATATCTGTGTGTGTGTGTGTGTGTGTGTGGGCGCGTCTGCAGCATTAACTTGGCGATGATCCTCGAGCCGTAAGAAAAGCGCCACCTCAGCCGATAGCGCTGATAGGATTAAAGAGATCAGGATACTCAGCCAGTGAAAGGCGATTATGGCATTTGAAAATGGCTGGAGTGTGCAAGATGACACTAACAAACCTTAACAGAGAGGTTTTTTTTTTTTTTTTACATCCGGAAAATCATAAATTGCATTTTGATATCATTTATATCTTGATTAGTGAGCTCGCATTCGAATTATAATGATAATAATAAAAAAAACGGTCCATGTACCATATATTTTATTGTTCTACTAAAGAATTGTTTTGATATAGTCATTGTAATATTTTCATAATTTATTCATTTCAATAAATATTTTTTAAGATGTGCGTGTATGAGTGCTGTTTTTTATTTTAGAAATTAATCGTCTGATCTTTGTAATTTAGAATGTGGGCTAGTATGGTCTTTGTTTGGGTGGTTTATGTTCTTTAAATATCTGGGATCAATGTTGTTTCTAAAAATTAATTGATCAGGAATAACATCATGGCCACCTGCCTAATTTTGTTTTAATCCCCCTTTTGCTGCCAAAAAAGGGCATGTCCCATCGAGCATTAATAGCATTAACTTCTTTAGCAATTTGAGCTACAGGAGCTCGTCTGTTGGATCGGACCACACGAACAGCCTTCTCTCCCCACGTGCATCAATGAGTCTCGGCCACCCTGTCGCCGGTTCGCCAATGTTCCTTCCTTGGTGCACTTTTGATAGATACTGGCCACTGCAGACTGGGAACATCCCACAAGAGCTGCAGTTTTGGAGATGCTCAGCCCCAGTTGTATAGAGTTCACAGCTTGGCCTTTGTCTAACTCTTTTAAATCCTTACGCTCTCCATTTTTCCTGCTTCCGACACATTAACTTTGAGGATAAAATGTTCACTCACTGCCTAATAGTATCCCACTCACTAACAGGTGCCATGATGAAAAGATAATCAGTGTTATTAACTTCACAGGACATAATGTTATAATGCCATAATGTTATGCCTGATCGGTGCATAATAATAATCTCTATCACTTCATCAGGGTGTTTTTTTGTTGGGTTTTTTTTTTTTACACAGCACCTTTCACACGTGCAGTATAATCCAGCTCAAAGTGAGAAACAAACAAACAAGGCGGGAGGATTTTAATGTTTAATTAGAAGGTGCAAAATATAGAAGAATATAAAAAAATCTTTAATGCTGTCTTCTGTCCTTCAGTGTATCTAAGGATTAGTCACTTTCTTTCTGACCTTGCGCCCTATTTTTCCAAATGACACTAATCTCCCACTTTCAGTGGGGTTAATCCCTCAGTAGGGTGGCATATAAGAGAGCTGCTCAGTGTCCTGTGGAGTTGATCACTTGTTCTCAGGGACTTGACCCTTGCTACACATTATCTAGTTTTTAAGGGTTTTTATTTTGTTGTCCATTTTAAATTTTTTTGGACCGTTCTTCGTTCCTTTCTGGTATCTCCGTGTCGTTGCAGTCATAATGAATGGGACAGAAGGTCCGAACTTCTACGTGCCAATGTCCAACAAGTCGGGCTTGGTGCGCAGCCCGTTCGAGGAGCCGCAGTACTATCTAGCCGAGCCATGGAAGTATTCTCTTCTAGCCGCCTACATGCTCTTTCTCATGATCACTGCCTTCCCAATCAACTTCCTCACTCTGTATGTCACCGTGAAACACAAGAAACTCCGCACGCCCCTCAACTACATTCTTCTGAACCTGGCAGTCTCCGGCTTGTTCATGGTCTTTGGAGGCTTCACGGTCACTCTGTACACCGCCCTGCATGGCTATTTTGTCCTGGGTGTAACTGGGTGTAATATCGAGGGCTTTTTCGCCACCATGGGAGGTGAGTAAAATAAATTAGTTTGTCAATAAAAGGTTCATGTGAAATCTAAAGGCTAGTTTTATTACAATGCATTTTGAAAGTGTTTTGGATTGGATGTTTTGTGTGTATGTTGGGTGTATATTTGGAATAATCCTTAAAGAGAAAGATTTACTAATGTATGCCAAAAATGTTTCTTATTCCTCAGGTGAAATTGGCTTGTGGTCACTGGTAGTTTTGGCCATTGAGCGCTACATTGTGGTCTGCAAGCCAGTGTCCACATTTCGTTTCGGAGAGAAGCATGCCATCATTGGAGTCGGCTTCACTTGGATCATGGCCCTCACCTGTGCTAGCCCACCATTGCTGGGCTGGTCTAGGTAAAAAAATATATATATTTTCCCCCGATCATAAAAAGGATTGAAGAGGTAAATTGAAAATTATTAGTCTTTAATAATATAATGGATGGGGCATCACCTGAAGGAGCACAGACTCAGAAAAACAAACAATGTAAGGAAAACATGCCCAATATTAATTGAAATACATATCATAGTAAATTCTGTTTTGCAACTTAGCCAATCACATGTGTTTATTTAAAGGATTTTACTGCAAGAAAACTGTACAAAAAATACATTGCTGGAGACATGAATCCAGAACGAGGAACTTTTTTATTCTATGGGTCTGAACTCCTACAAAGTTGAATATCCCTTATATAGTAAACAGTGTTGAATGTAATAACATCATAATATTTTAATAAAAGCTCAAAACTCATTACTTGCATTATGTAAAGTTTTCTGAATTGTGTTTGAAATCTGGTTATTTTCATGTGTGTGTTTGTTTGCTCATCCAGGTATATTCCAGAAGGCATGCAGTGTTCATGTGGAATAGATTACTACACCCCGAAGCCTGAATACAACAACATATCATTTGTCATCTACATGTTCATCCTCCATTTCAGTATTCCGCTCCTGATCATCTTCTTCTGTTACAGTCGCCTACTCTGCGCAGTTCGAGCGGTCAGAAGGACGCATCCGCATATACACAGACAATTACACACACACATTCATTATATGTAGGTTTTTACAATCATATGTTTATCGTGAAATTGAAATGTGCCTTCTGATTGCAAATCCATGTTTTTAATACATTTTACGATATTTATCTTCACCTTTTGCACAATGTGCATAGTTTTAGCTACGGCAACAAAGCACTTTTCATTACGGCATGAATAAATAATTTGTCTGTCCATCAATACACACGTCTCGCTTAATCTGTCATCGGTTAACACAAATTACAACCGCAGCAATCACATTAGTCTTTCTGTTTCTCATTACCCTGTGTGTGTGTGCTGTTTTCGCCAGGCCGCAGCTCAGCAGCAGGAGTCAGAGAGCACTCAGAGGGCAGAGAAAGAGGTCACCCGAATCGTGGTCGTTATGGTGATCGCGTTCTTGGTGTGCTGGTTGCCGTATGCCAGTGTTGCTTGGTACATATTTGCCAACCAGGGCACTGAGTTCGGACCTATTTTCATGACCGTGCCGGCGTTCTTCGCCAAGAGCGCCGCCTTATACAATCCAGTCATCTACATCTTCATCAACAGACAGGTACTGCAGCACGAGCACAACGTGTCACCTGATTAATATAGATTGTTTATATTTTATATATATATATATATATAGATAGATAGATAGATAGATAAATAGACAGATAGATAGATAGATAGATAGATAGATAGAGAGAGAGAGAGAGAGAGAGAGAGAGAGAGAGAGATATAATATAAGTGATATATCTGGCTCTTGTGTATATGTGGTAGACTAATTTAAAAAAATCTATAAATGTTCCTTCGGTCTTTAATATATACGTGTTAGCTGGTTTACATGTTTGACTGTAAAGTAGTAGGTTTTAATTGCAATCTCTATAGTCTACTACTACAGTATTTAACTTTACTGAGAAAAGAATGGAAACCCTGTACTTAAAACCTGATAAAAATTAAACTCTAAGTGCAATTGTAGATTGTTTAATGTGTGTGACTATATCATGTGTGCTGGCTTGGGGGAAAAAAAAAAAAAAAAAAAGTTGTTATGACTGATTTTAGAAAAACATATGTTTATTGTTTAGGCTATGTTCTAACCTTGCTGTGCTTTGATAGGTGTGATTTACACATGCAAAGAATGTCATCCTCCTGTGATCAAGGTGTGTTAGAAGTGTAACAGTGAAACATCATAGTGACCAAATTATTTTGTGACCAAATAGCGACTGTGGTAATGTCCATACACTTCTCCTGCGGCATCGCATCATCAAAGCGTAAAGGGGCTCTTGCACATGCTGTACAGACCACAGTGTTTTCAAAGGTTTAAATAAGCTACTTAAAAAACATGTACATTGAACAAAACTAACTGAAAAACTAAGCAATTATTTCCTCAGGAAAATCAAAGACTAAGACTCTGGGACTGTGGTGTATGATGTGGTGATAACAGTGCTAATTGGTAATAACTAATTTCCCATTTATGTCAATAACGTTATTCAGTATTAATGTTTTTTCCATTAGTAGAAAAGGTTCCTAATGTAAAAGGACAAAATATTTGAATGAAATTTGACCATGCCAAGGATTTTCCCAGGCCGCTACACAACCACGGAAAGACACCGCACTGGAATAATAAAATATTGCAGACGGATGAGAGCAGCTATTTTACTACTTTTACCTAGAAGTAAATCCAGTTATTAATTCTGTCCATTGGGTTTTGTGGTGTACATATTTTTGGACCCACATGACTGTTATAATATTAAGAATTCATGTCTGGAAAAATAAATTGCCACCCCAAAGGGAATAGAATGAACATGGTGGAATTTCATACATAGTAATGGTCTTTACATTCGCTTATTCTTATAGTTCTAGTTGTATAAGCACTTTTGTTTCTTATTATAGTTCAGGAACTACATGCTGGTCACCCTGTGCTGTGGAAAGAACCCGTTCGGTGAGGATGAGACCAGCACCACGTCCTCTACAAATACCCAGTCCTCTGTGGTCACCTCAAGCCAGGTGTCCCCTGCCTGAACTCGTCAACTTGGACCTCAATCTCTCTAGACCACACCCCCCAATGCACCTGGAACTCCATCAGCCAAGTAGCCTCATGTTGGTCGACCTTGAAACATCTCAATGTCTGTTCTCGACTTTACATTAATGGTTAGTCTCCCATTTATCAGCAGTTACTTCCATACAGTCTGTTTTTGGATTTCCTGTTATGTAATTGTAATACGCACACTGAAGCATGGCACGTGGTCTAAAGCGTCCATTAACCTTAGCCTTATAGATTATTAAAAATGTATCAGCTTATTTAAATAAACCTGTAGTCTAAGATTTTAGACGCCCTGCTCCTTATCCATTACTGACCGTGTGTTGTAGAGTGTGACGAGCAAATGAAGCGATGAACGGGTAAAATGGCAGACAGATGTTTCAGTCATGAAAAACACCTGGAGTCACAGGTTCATAGATGTCACATTCAGCTTTTGGGATTCAATTTGTGCTTGGTGCATTCGGCTCATTGTTAGAGGAAATGTTAGGATGTAAGTGTTACAGTGTGAACCGTCACGCAGAGTGAAATAAATAAATAAATAAATTATAAGAAAAACATTTCTCCTCATACAGTGATTATGTTTTCATTACTTGAACGCACTGCAAATGTTTACCAATGAAGTCTAAGCTGATGGTTTGAATTGGGAAATGTAAAATAAAGTGTCTATATTGAAAAATACCAATTAATAGAAAATGTGTGCTTTAAACATATAGAGACAGAATGCTTATTCAAGGTCATAGGTTTATTTGATAAAACTTTCCTCTTTTTTCCATGAAAGCAACACATCGAACAATTGCATCTGGCTGACTATCCAATACAACCATAATAATTCTGTTTTTTTTTTGTTTTCTTTTTGGTTCAGATTCAATCCAAACCTCTTGTTCAACATTCTAATACCATTAATACAATCTGCAGCTTCTTCCTCGTGGCCATGACCTGTGACTCACATGGACACTGATTGATTTGGAGTTGAAAACTTTCGCTGCCAAGGTTACTTTCTAAACAAGCCGTCGAATGCAATGTTTTCATTCCATCACGTCCCCCTTAAAAGACTAGGCACACGGAAATAAATTTAAAACACACCCGACCTGATCATGACAGCTTGAAGTAACTTTAACCTTTGGGCAGCACCAGTAAAGTGGACTTCCCCCCCAATATCGGCTTCCTCTGACATTAAAATTATTACGCTATAAAAATCATACACAAAGCTATAAATATTGCTATGGAAATTTTTACTATACAGTCCAGTGCATCATTGGCTCCTCCCCAGAGTTTGGGGTCAGTGCGTGAAATAACCACAGGAACTCCTGGTTCCGTAAGTCCACATTTCAAACAGCCTTCCAACACGACGTCAAGTGAAATACCATCAGTCCCCGTCTTGTTAACAGGCGTAATGTGTTTTTGGATTGCATATCATTTAAAAAAAAGAAAAAAAAAAAGAAAGAAATTAAAAACGAAGAAAAAAAAAACAACTCTCACAAGCCAGCCTTAGAAAGAAGAGTGACCAACATGGAATTGGCAGCAAAAGTTTTTGTTTTGATTGAATCTTTTTGGATCACCCCTTCCTTAAAGGTTCGATCACCGGAATGTATTGTAGCCATATTGTGGCAGTGTTCTCATTGGCTCAGGACCTGCGGAGGAGGCATTTGGATTGGCTGGAGTTCAGGCTTCACTACTGCACTCATAAATGTTATCCTCCACGAGGGCGATGACCTGCTCAAATTTGTGCTGCAGTTGAGTGCGTCTGGCAGTCGGGTTCGAGTCCAAAGCGTTTACCACCTGTTACAAAGAGAGAGATAAAAATGTTACAGATAAATACACATTTAACGTTTGTGTATTAGGTAAGGATAGTAGTTAGGGATCTCTCATTAGCCTCTCATTTCATATACTTCATAAAGATGTCTAGCAACAAATCTAATGACTTTTGAAATGCTATTGCCCTGCACTTGGCTCATCAATTAGATGCTGGTTTTACAAGTTGAGATTTTTACAACTGGCCACCCACTCATTGAGATTTGTTGACTGACTGGGTTGCATTTGCGAATGGCCAATTATGGATCATCAGACTTTCCTTCTGATGATATTCCCAAGGGAAACATGCAATCAATGATCGCTAATGTTCTCATTGTCCAATCAATAATCACCGGTATTCTCAATAGACCAATCAATAATCACCATTTTTCCAGAAAACTAATGACTAATCGACCAAAGACTAATCAAACTTATCAATAATCACATTATTTTGACAGTGACTAATCATTTAACATCATTGCTCCCCATAACCAATCACTAATCACCACTGTCTTTCAATGACCAATCAATAGTCACTATTTTCCACCAACAACCAGTTGATAATTTACCATCTTTGTCAAAAACCAATCACAAATAACTATTAATAATGATCAGTAAACCAGCATCTGAGCACTGATCATCTCTGATCAGGTTTTTTTTTTTTTCTCCTCAGTGTCGTCCTTCTCCACAGAACTCGTTTTGATATACAGACGATCATCAAAACGAATAAGGAAATTAGTCCATGATGTAAGCTAAAGAGTTTTTCAAGCAAGCATCCTCTACATTCCCCTGAATAGAGTTGGCAAGGCTGAACTTTTATCCTTAACAGCTCAGCTAAATGCTTACGCCGAAATCCTCACTCGTGTGTCGCTTTGATTAAAGGCATTTGCTAAATGTAAACACGAATTTAAGGGAACAGTCAAAGAAATGCCAAGTGACAAAAAAAAAATGTGCCTCGAGTTTTCATCCGCCGTTTCTGCACTCCTGACCTTCATCTAGCTTTTACGAGTCTGCTTCACCATCCGGGGAACGAATTTTGAGCGAAAAAAAGAGAAAGTGCAAACGATTTGGCCACTTTACACAGGGCGTCACATACAGCGCAGGGCGTCACACACAGCGCGCCCTCACAATACTCAGCAGATCCAGCTAAGCTGCTGTTTTCCAACCCCCATGCGGTTAGTCTTTCATGTCCAGCAGAGCCATTCACTTAGCATTATGCGTGTAGAGAATGAGCTCAATCACACATGCCTGCAATCAGCCATGTTTTTCACTGCGCCGCTCCAACATGCTGAGGCTGAAGAATAGGTATTAAAACAGCCCCGGGGATTAGCGTCAGGGTGCCAGGACGCACGCACGCACACACACACACACACACTCTCACACTCTCTCACACAAATGCACAGTAACTCAAATGATATAGTGCAGGTGGAATGGGAAAAAGGCCACTGTTATCAGGCATATGGGAGGTGTATGTGTGTGCATGCGTGCATAAGCTTGTTAAGAGAGTTGTATAGAGGTGTACTCCATCTGCCTCTGAATCACTGACTGTAACTCCGTCACGTCACATCAAGGCAAGTCGAAACTCCTTCATACCTGAGTGCGGTATCTCTTGGCATATTTGTAGATCTCGGTCAGGGCCAGGTTGGTGTTGAACTCGTTCCGGTATTTCTATTGATCACAGACAGAAAACCGTGAACACTGATGCTTAAAGCACTCCTTATGGACATGACAATAAACCTTTGGCAAACTGCTACAAGTAACTACCTTCATTTTCAGGATGAACTTTGTATATAGATTAAATAACATTCTACACCGTTTTAGTAAAATATAGTACATTAGCCAAATTTTGTATGGAACCTGGATTTTCCCAGACCCCAAAACTAAAAGGCAAAAATATAGGGACACTGGACATTTCCAACTATATGTTGGTTTCTCACTTGAACTAAGAAACCCAAACCTAGTCTAGCATGACAATGCAAAAATCCAGTTCTTCGAAAGATATGATTTACTTTGGTTGGAATGGAAGATCTTGGGGGGCCTGCTACAAAGCTCTGACCTCAACCCTAATGAACATTTGGGAATAAATGGAACACTGACACCACCCCAGGGCTCCTCACCCTCATCAGTACTTTACTAACACCCTTATGGGTGAAGGAGCAAAGATCTCCACAAACTCCAAAATCTAGTAGAACGTCATAACAGAAGAATGGGGGTTATAATAACATTAAATAGGGACTAAAGTTGAAATGTTTAACTTTTTTCTATATAGTGTATCTTAAGGTTAACACTTTCAGGGAAGTGGTGGCAGTTCATTAGTTCAATTCCCAATGCCTTCAAGCTACTGTTTTTGGGCCCTTAAGCAAGGCCCTTAACCCTAAACTGCTCAGTTGTATAAATGAGATCATTCTAAGTCGCTCTGGACAAGGGCGTCTGCCAAATGGCGTAAATGTAAAAAAACAAGAAATGCTGTAGATTTTTATTGTTGAACATGGTGACTGCTAGACGTTTAAAATATATCCTTGCATTTTTTCCATACAAGAACAAAAGAAGGACATTAATACTGATGTATTATATGCATTCTTTCATTGAATCTTTTTCACATAGTATGATTTAATGAAAGTCTTTACGTTTTTAATAAAATAAAAAAAAAACGATTTTTCCAAGAATGTATTTTGTCGCAGCTACAACTGAAGACAGATTATTCTCAAAAATGTTCTAATTATAATTAAATAGAAGTTTCTCTCAAGTTGTATCATACTCGTTTTTTTCTTTTTCCTTTTTCAATTATATTAGCAACAGAAACATTTTTATTCCATTACTAAAAAAAAAACCCAAAAAAACCCAACAGGATTAAAAGGCGTAACTCACTCGAGACTCCTCGGCTAAGTGCGCGTTCATCTCCTGCTCGCTGAGCGGCGCCATCTCTTGGATCTGCTTGTAATAGGACTGCACTCTCTTCTTGTACTCTGGGATCTCTTTAGCATACAGCAGTTTATTGGTGGGAGAGTCCTGTCAATCACAAAAAACAAAAAACAAAAAAACCAATAATGAATAACATGCTTGTGATTTTCTCATCTACTGTAAATGTTTTGCTTCTCAGCGAAGTGGGAAAAGTGGGAAGAGATTAATGCTGAGCAGTGTTGTGTAGAGCATGGGTTCTCAGTTTTCTCCTTCGGGACTGTAATGCGGGACATTTTTTATTCTGTTCCACTTCTGCACACGCTTCAGTCGAGGGCTGTAGGATGATGATAACTTGGCGCAGGTGTGTTAGGAGTCGAGAACATGAAAAATGCGTGGTGAGTCGAGAAGCAGTGGTGCAACGCGATTAATTCTAATAAAGCGGCCCAACGGAAGAAAGTAGAATCGGTCCAGGTGAAGAAATGAAAAAAAACTAAACAAATGTTTTTTTATTTAGGAACATACCATCAGAACATTTTGTCAAGTAAGCCTAATTATACTACAACTAAAGAAAGGTTTTCCTGACAAAATACACTACATGGACAGAATAATATTCATATTCAATAATATACAGTGGTATCTCAGAATATGTAATTAATTAATTTCCAGAACACGATTCGCCCGGAATAACGTTAAGTGAACGAACGATCTTTACGTTATTCAGGAAAAGATAAATTCGATACCCCAAATATTAATATGAAAATAAAAATACTACCAATATGCACTAATAGAATTTAGTATTTAGCATTTAATAATAGTGCCTTAACATGTAAAAAAGAGAAACAACCAGTGAATACTGGCATGATGGAGCTTTTCTCTATTTAGTATAATTGTTAGTTATGTTTAAGGACTCTACGTCTTGCAGTGTACAGTGGCATGTAAGGAACAGGGTCTTCATTAGGCATTAATATCTACATAGGGTTTCTTTAATCTTTGATTAAGCAGTAAA